>OX101789.1:3799431-3937118 GCA_944452715.1 Ophion slaviceki
GTAAAAGGAAGCGAAAAAAGGAAACTTCCAACCGAAATGCAAATCTTTATCTAGTTTGCCATTCGGGAGTTTCGTGCTGCCATTTCTCCAGACGTGAGTATTCATTCTGATCGAACAAGAAGATGGGCGAACTCCGAAAAGTTTGTCGGCCCAACTCTTGCCGTTGTACGATTTGATGAAAGCGACGATCGAATCGCAACCCTTGAAGACATTTGATGCTTAGTCATCGAAACTCCTAACGAAGCGCCTGTCCCTTTGTCCCTTATCGCGAACCAATCTTGGCCTTATCGATCGAAGAGCTGCCGTGTGCGAGGCTATTCATCGCCGAGACTGGAGAACACTTTTTTTTTGTAAATCTACTGGCATAAATCGGACATCTAATTTTCCGAATTTTCATTGATCAAAGTTGGGCAGTAGAAACTAGTTTTCCAATAGCAGATGGCCGTGAAAGACGTCTTGATTATATGTCCGAAAAAATGTGGAAGGAAAAAACGTCGCCCCAGCCAATCAGGAACGGAAAGTTTTTGCAAAATTATGACGCAATGGATTATCATTTTCAGTGGGTAAAATAAAACTGGTGACACATCAAATAAGGCAAGATTCGCAAAACACGAGAAGATGGTTTTTTAAACCGCTCGTGCCCACCTGGTAAGTAAAAAGTGAAAAAAAAGTCATGGCGAGTCGTTCCAAGAGGAAAAGTTTACCATTGTGAAATTTCATTTCTACGTTCTACATGTAACTTTTACTAGCTACGATTTCGTAGTAAACCGGGCAGAAATTTCTTAGGGATACCCAGTTTCATGTCAGATTCCGGTCAGGATGTAATATGGATTCCCTAAAAGGGGTATCCACATGAGAATCCGGACGCGTTCCGACTGTGCATACATTGCGACGATGCGACACCTAATTTCTGATCCGATTCGGGCCAGAATATGATATGGATTCCCTAAAATGGGTATCCGCTTTGGAATCCAGCCGCTTTCAAGTCTGTACACATGGCGGCGATGCGGTGGCAAGAATTCGAAATACTGGCGCCACTTGTGGTTGTGTTGTCCGACTCGATTCGGATCTGAATCGTCTATGTAGTTCGCGTGATGTGTAGATGTCGCGACTTGCGGGGGTACCTGCGCGATGCGGATCTGTTTACTCAATTTAATCCGTGTTTATACATGCTTTCACTTTGTGCAACGGACGTATTTTATCAAAAGTTTTCTAGCAACAGTTGTTTGTGTCTTTCTCTGTTCCATTTATCATGGACAAAGAAAATATAGCCAAACAAGGAAAATTACGTTAAGTGGCCAGTACACTTTGAAAATTTCAAAAAATCGACAGCAAGCAAGACTTGAAGAAATCGACGATGATGAGCAATCGGAAGGGATTTCGTACGGTGCAGGAATTGCCGATTGAGTTTAGGTAAGAGTTTTTCATAGTATAAACTTCAAACGCGTTTTTCTCGAAAGAACGTTTTCAAAATCTAGCTCCATCGTATCTCTAAAACTAATAAACCGATTCTCTTGAAATTTGAACCACATGTTGTAAACATAATTCGCAACAAGATGATCTTCGATGGTTTTTAAATATTGGTTTTCACTCTTTTTTTGCGTAAAACTGCGAAAAAACGCGTTTTTTTACTTTTTTCGTTTTTCATCTGCGATTTTTTATTTTTTCATAAAACTTTATATCCGAGGATCATTTTGTAGCTGGTGTCATACTGAATCTACAGTTACAGTCTGCATCATCGGGGCTGAGCGCTCCGATGCTGAAGCTCTCGTGTCTCAGGTATTCCTTATATAGTTGCAGTCATCGTTCCAGATCGCTGCACCAGCCAATCAGATGTTTTAATTGATCAGCTGCTCAATTAAAAAATGTACTTTGATTTTTTTGTTTCGGACAAACCGTTGCCGAGTTGTGATGGAGCTACCTAGCCCACCTATTTTTGAGGCGTAACGTTAAACTATACTTTTCGTACTTAAAAATGAATAAAAATGAATAAAAATATTTTTTAAATGTATTTCAAGACTTTATTTATCAAGCCCAGCAACTTTTATATTCATATCTTTTATAAATCTCAAAAGAAAAAAATCGCAGAAATAGCCTTTTTTCGTGGCTCCAAAGTGAACTGGCCCCTCAAGACAAAAATATTATTTCAAACAAAAGTCCATTTCAAAATGAATTTGTTGTCTATACACACTTTTTTGTTATAGAAGAAATTCAAATTCTGGCGCCAGAAAAGGGATAAAGAGCGCGCGCGTGCTTACCGCGTGGGGCCCAGCGTCCACGTGGTTGGCGTTAGCGCCGTTCTGAGTTGCCGCCAAATTGCCGAAAGTGCTTGTTTTTATAGAACGTAAACACCGGTGCGAGGTAGCGCGTGCAAATCTTTATACGATCTCGAACAAAGCTGAAAGGGTAAGTACGTTTAAGATCATCAATGCATTTTCATACAACATTATGATAATAAAGACACATACCAAACGTTAATTAAGAATATTTTCACGTTTTTAGGTTATTTCAACACAAGATGTTCGCGGGCGCGTTGAAACGAGACCGGGGGAGATCAGAAAAACTGGATCCCATGGGTAAGTACAATATATTCACAATCAAAGAATTTTAGTTTACCGTATTGATGTGATCAAACCTGATATAATGCCATTTTATGTTTGCAAGCTCGAAAACTTCGTATGAATACAATTTTCAACTCGTCGAATTTTGCGAATCCAAAGCCGGAGGACTCGCAGACGTCGATATCGTCCCAACGTCATAGATTTCTTTCAGCAAGCACCAAAAAAAGTGTATCACGAAGTATCCGCCGCCATCGTACAACGTCAAATCTTGATTTAGTGGCGAAAAATTCTTCTCCCGACGATTGGCCGTGGTGGGATGTGAAAATAAAAGGAGGTGCAGGTAAGGATAAATTTTCAAACATTTATTCTATCCAGCATCTTTCTTAGACGATATTTGAAAAAAAACTTTTTCGAGGAAGTCTCGTCAGTACTTTTTATAAAAGAGAGAAAGAAATTTTCCGCAGTAATTTTTGTACAAGAGAGAATTTCCGCATTACTTTGTTTGAGAAAACCGCGCTACAAGCATACAAAGTCCCTTCACAATAAGCTTTACGTATATAAAGTTCTGCGGACATGCTTTTTGACAAATCTGTGAAGACTTTCGAAGCCCAGTGCATGGTCATCATGGCAAAGTGGAAAGTAGCAATGATGTCCGTGCACTGGGATTCAAGACTCACGTAATACTTCTACCCTGCTATGATGGCCCTGCGCTGGGCTTCGCAAGTCTTCACAGGTTTGTCAAAAAGCTTGTTCGCTACACTTTATATGAATAACCTTACTGTGAATGAACTTTGTAGGTTCATAGCGCGGTTTACTTTAATAAAGTACTGCAGAGATTTTCCTTCGCTCTCTCTTTTATAAAAAGTATTATGGAGAATCATTCGAAAAGGTTTTTTTTCGAATACGTATTAAG
Organism: Ophion slaviceki; assembly: GCA_944452715.1. Classification (NCBI taxonomy): domain Eukaryota; kingdom Metazoa; phylum Arthropoda; class Insecta; order Hymenoptera; family Ichneumonidae; genus Ophion; species Ophion slaviceki. Next base: position 3,802,906 of record OX101789.1, read on the forward strand.
AAAAATTCTAGACTCTACAACGCACATGAATATCTGAGAACTCTGGTTATCGCGCTTGAAGTTCATGCGCTGGACTTTGCAAGTCTCTGCAGGGGTGTCAAAAAGGATTTCCGCAGTGCTTTGTATAGCGAACCTTTCTGCGAAGGAACTTTGTACGTTCGTAATGAGTGAGGCTTACTCAAAGAAGGTCCTGCGGAGACCTTTTCTCTGTTTCTTCAATCTTATGCAGATGAAGAACTGTTGTAGTTTAGGTTATAAGGAATATTAAAATGTTATGTACCTTACAACCTAACCGACAAGAGTTCTCCATCTGCACAAAATCAAGGAAAACGAGAAAGAGTTTCCGAAGGACTTTGTTGAAGTTAACCTCACCACGAACGTACAGAGTTCCTTCATAGAAAGGTTTACTTATTGGAAGCACAGCAGAGATGCTTTTCAACAATTCTGCGGAGACTTGCCAAGTCCAGTGCATGCCCTCTAAGCTCGACACGAAGAATTGTTAGAGATTCATATTTGTTATAGAGTCTAGAATCTTTTTCATGTGGCATTTTTTTCTGTACTTGTTATTTCTATTATGATACATACAAGGAAGCTGTCTCGAGGCTAAACAAATTAAAAACAGCTTTCTATGGATACACGACAGATTGTGATATAGCCGGGGCGTTGAAGTCACAAAAAAACTTAATTCTAATGAAAATAAAAATTTTCATTAAGCGATGAATATCAATACTGAGACGTTTCATTTTTTTTCTTTTATCAACCGCAAAAGTACTACTGATCTTTTTTTATCATTATAATGATTTTGAAAAATCTCATGTATCTTTGGGTTTGATAAAAGAATAAAAAAATGGAACGTCTCAGTATTCATATTCATTGCTTAGAATATTTTACAGATTATTTCACTAAAGACGCTCCTGGATAGAAATAACAATATGACAAAGAGTTTGTCGACAATATTGAGAAAGATTTTCTCACGAACGATGGCTACGGGATTCACGGGGCAAAAAAAAGATGAACAACATTTTATTGAAAGCAACCAACATCGGGACCTGTGTGTAAGGTAATGACTCTTTTAAAATTTGTAATTTTGCTTGTATTGAAATTGCCAATTCGATAGTATTATCGTTGTAATTGAGTGATGAACTTTCAGTTGCGCTTGCCAATTATCACACCTTCGCAGATGGCATACCGGTCAATAAAAGTTTAGTGTGGAAATGTGCGGAAAGTGCCATTTGCAATGCTAAAGATTGGGACGGACAAAGAAAGCGGAATGAGTAAAACATTGCCAACTGCTACAAAAAGAAACTAACTAAACCAAAAACTTAAAAAAATAGTTTAAAAACATATATTTTTATGCATTTACGAATATCTTTCTTTCATATTTTAATTAAATATCATTATTATAATTTTGTCGTGATCTCAATAAATAAGGTTTGATAGTTTAATGTAACACCGGTTTTTACCCGACCTTTCATAAATCCTTTAATAAATATAATAATCAGTAATAAACATTACTAATCGGTATGAGCTTATTTATTTATCCCCGAAACATGTTCACTTACATTTTAAATTCGGATCATTGTATCCGGATATAAAATGTAAGTGAACATGTTTCGGAGATAAGTGGGTAAAGCAGCTGTTAAAATTGTTCAAATCCTTGCATTCGACAAATAAGATTTAGTTCCATGGCGAGTCAGATTCCAGCAATAAATGGAAAAATCATCGAGAGATGACTTTTACATTAATAAATGGAAAAATCGTCAAGAGATGACGTTTACATTAATAAATGGAAAAATCATCGAGAGATGATTTTTACATTTATGCCTGGAATCTGTCTCGATATCGAACTGTATCTTGCTCGTGAATTCGGGATTCTAGTCGGGATCCGAGCCGAAATTCGTATTAGGATTCCACCTAGAGTCTGTAATAGATCCGGATCAGAATCCTGATCTGAATCCGATTTGCGAGCGTTACATTCCACTTCGGGATCTGATCCGATGTCGGACTGGATTCCGATTGCGAAAAAGGGATCCTGATTCGAATCGAACTGGATCCACTAAAATTTCTGCACGGGAACTTTTATCAGTTACCTTTTGATAGTAACTTTTACTAGTTACGTTTTTGTGGTAACTTTTATTAGTTACGGATTCGGAATAACTTTTACTAGTTACGTTTTTTGTAGTAACTTTTACTCGTTACGTTTTTCGAGTAACTTTTCTAGTAAACTTCACAGTTTATAGTTTTCACGTTTTACGTTTTTCTAGTAATTTTCCAAAGAGTTTGGAATCCTGGAGTTTGGTCCCCCAGGTGTTTACATTCCCGCTCAATTTCGATCTAGGATAATGAATCCAGTAGTGAACGTAACTGCAAAGTTTGTAGTTAAGCCGACTAGCTGTATGTTGGATTATTCGATGTATGCGTAAGTGCCGGAAGCTGGGGATTGCAGCCGTGTTGCTCTTGCTTGTGAGTCAATTTATAAGAGCTATGGTTCGTGGGGATTAAGTGGAATACAAATTTCCATTTCTATGTTGGTGATCCTAGTATTTTTCAATGGAGAATATACGACGAGGACGTCGACTTACCAGGATTGAAAATTAATGATCGAAGATACAATGAGCAACTGATTGATTAATGAATCATTTCAGTAAGCTCGTTGCTGTTTTGTAGGAACATGAAGAACTGGAGGGAAACATCATACTGTAGAGGTCAGTAAGGATCACGAACATTCGTGACAAGAACAAGCGCGTGTAAAGGTTAGAAGATTAAGAGATATTTTGGCACGATGTAGCAGTTTTGGGGAAAAAATCGATGTATTGTTCACCGATTACAAAAATTATACAAAGCGATGGGAAAACGCTATTATCGTCGTGACACTTTGCACAACAACATTGGTAGTTAACCTCACTTCACGTGGCTAACTGTGCACAATCGTTTGTCATTTCGTTTGGACCCAAACCCCAACGTTTCATAACTTTCGTTCTCACGGTAATCCACATTAAGTTATACGCTAATTGCCGTTCGAAAGCTTTGGCTCACGGCGAATGCGCCACGTGATCTTCGGAGCTGTCCCCGACATATTCCGTTGTCCATCATCAAAAAAGTTTGGATCGAAGCGCCCAGTGAGGTAGGCATGAGAGAGTCGGTAGTGAATGTGCGAGATATCGGATAGAGACTTACCTCGTCATAAATGAAATTATCGATTTCCTCGAGGGGTCGACCGTAGAGATCCAAGGGAAACGGCTCGAACTTGTTTGGAAGCACAGCCCCGTCCTCAACCGAGGTTTTTCTGCGTGGTTGAAAGCCGTAATCCCGTACAAGCTGAACGGTACGGTTCTCGAGCCTGTCGAGACTCTCTTTGGTAAACGGTTTGACGGTGTGTTTGCCGCCTTTCCCAGGTGTCTTTGGATCGCCGGGTGATCTGCCCTCGTTACTGTTCGACTTTTGCTCGAGTCTGTCGGCCTCGAGTGGTTGAGCATTGCCGAGGGTATCGGGCTGAATTTCGGCGCTGCCGGAGTCACCAGTACCAGAATCGGCGGATGTGCCCGCGGTGCCGACCAACGGCGGTCGCAGCCTGGTGCTGTCCTGTGACCGAAAACGCGTCGTAGCTTTCTTGAACGAGTCGTCATCGGGTTCGTGAGGCTGATCAGCACTGAGACTCGATTTTTCGCGAGTTTCGGGGCTCTGGGCACCAACAGCCGGCGAGCTGGCGTAGCCGTCGACTCTGCTGGAGACATCGGAGACGGAAACTTGATTGTCGCCGGTATGTAGATTGTTCTCTCGGCCCTCGTAGGCAACAAATCCCGGTATGACATCGCCGTTCGACTTGGACTCGCCGTACTGGGTGCCGCCGTACGATCGTGGCGGACACCTGGGGAACAGTGGCGAGAGCGAGTCACCGATGTCGTATTCGGGTGGACTTAAAGCTGTGACAACTGCCGAATACGGAGGTGGTGAGTCGTCGAGGCTCCTTCGGCCGGTGTCGTCAATGACGGTATGGCCGCCGTCCATCACCTCGTCAACGAGAGTATGCGACGAGGAACCGTTCTCCATCTGCTCATCCTCAAAATCCTCGAAAGTGTCATCACAGTAACGCCTCGCGGTGAGCCCGTTATTGTCGCCCGATCTCTCCGGGCTGTCTTCCTGATCAAACACCTCGTAACCAGTTGGCGACAGCCTCGAGGAGTCGTCGTCCGATTGCTTCGAAGACCTGGTCGGGTCCTCCTCGTATTCCGGTGAACTTCTGGCCGACGAATCTTCCCGCCCAGGGACTGATTCGTCCGGTCGTCTGACGATACTGGTCAGACTCGCTCTGGTCTCCGCCGGGAACGGTATCCGGAAGTCCGAACGTCTGGTGCCTCCGGGATGGAAACCTCGCAACTCACTCGCGAACAACTCCTCGTCCCCGCTGACGTTCAATCTCCTTCCGCTTCCGGTGCTCGACTCCTGCTGATAGAATCTTCCGCCACCGGAAGACTTTCTGGCTGGTTGTGGTGTTCTCGAGACGGGAACACGGTGATAACGCGACGAGAATGAGGTGTCGAAGTCTCTGCTGGTGCCAGGAAGGTTGAGGCTTCTCTGACTTCCGCCACCGAGTTCTCGAGCATCACCTCGATGATCGCGGAGATCACCCTTGGGTCCGTAAATACCCTCTTCGGCCAAACTGTCGAGTTCCTCGCGACTGAGATTCTTCACGTAAAGACCCGCGACCCGCGGACGATTTACGAAACCGTTGTCCTCCGAACCGCTGCTCGAGGGACTCGGAGGACCCTTGCTGCTCGAGGAGCCCTCGAACCCCCCGCCCCGTCGAGATGTCATTGGCACCGGACGACTTCGCAGGTCCTGACCAACAGCCTCGACGGCTTCATCTCTGATAGCAGACAGTTGTTTTTCTCGAGCATCCCGTCAACGCACTCTACACTGTTTCTCCCGCACTTCCAGGAACTTCGGGGCTCCACGGCATCGTCCCTTCGCCCCGGGTTCGTCCTCGGTGATCTCCTGGATACCAGCTTCGGAGCGATCGATTCTCTTATCAAGAATACCAAGTCAAGCTTGCTTCTCGGTAGGTATCCATGATCGGTCGCAGCGGAGAACCGACTGGTCGTTTTATATCGTAAGGACGGGCGATCTGAACACATCGCACGTCCATGCACCTGCTCAGAACATCCCACCGTCCGTTAGATCCCTCAGCTCTTTCTCGGTCACTTCCGGATGACTCTGTCCAGCTTCTCCAAGATTGGATCCTGATGACGTTTCTCCCTCGTGAGCTTCCTCTTTTCACTGGGCTCCCGACTCTACCCGAAGCGATTTCTCCTACTACGCTCCCATAATCGCTGCATCAACTACAAGCGAAAGGGAGAAGCTCGTGGCCTTTTGCGAACTGAGCTGCCCGTGAATCCATCTTGGCCGAATGATCATGGGGGTTAGCAAATTCCTGGTTCTCAATCAAGGAGAGTTTTTCTTGTTTAGGCTACGTCTCTCTCGCCTTGCAGCCGATTGCTTAACGATAGCTAATGGCTGTATGCGTGTCTCCTTCGAACACGTGGTTGATAGCGGGCTTGGAATTACACGTAGCTTAAGGAGATAACGGCTCCGGGCTCTGTTGTGAGGCTGCCATCAGCGCGGGCTGAGTTACTCGGCCCAGTCACGCTCACACGGTCGGCTTTAACGCGCCCTTAAATTTGAGTGTACCCCTAGTTTTTTCCCTCTCTCTCTCCCTCTTCTCGACTGCACGTTATCCTGCATTAATTTTCACGCCGATATCCTTGTCTTTTTCGAGTGTTTCGTCGACTTTTGGACACCTAGAGCACTGATAACTTCGCAGGGGGCAAACCGCAAGCCTTTTTTCGCGAACCCACTTTTATTCTCCTACGCTTATCTAAGTATACAAGTTTACCGTTAATACGCGTGATTTTTTTTATGAAACAAGGTGTTTAGTGATCCCTCAAGCTAATTTAGCCGTGGGTGGGTTTGGCTTGCGTCGTTTTTGTCTTCCTTCTTTTTTGTTTAATCGACGAAGGACGTCAGGCTAACTACAAGTCACAGTCATCGGATGAGCATATATATCTCCTTAAATTTACGAAGTACGAAAGGTTGAGGAGTTATTGATAATTCGAGCTTGCGGTGGTTTTGTCGTGTGTATTCCGTCAGAGACGAACTGGGCTGGCTCCCACTTTTCTTTTCGGTCTCAGCTCGACTATAATATTATTATCCAAGCGACATGCACTACACGTAATATTCTTTTCTATACAAGCTCTTTTTCGTCACTCCGTCTGCGAAAAATTATTATTTTTTCATAGTCCGGAAGCTTTTAAAAAAATTATAAACCGCCACTAAAGCCACCACTGCAGCTTTTCGCGTTTGCGAGGCTGCTCCTTTTGTTTGTTGCACTTTTGTGTTCCGGCGTGTGGCGGATATCGCCGATGAGAGGGTGCCGTCAATGAATCGTTGTCATGCTATGGCAACCTTCGGCATCGTCGCTCCCGCAGGCTGATTCGATTAATTATACGAAAGCGATTCTCTCCTGTGCAGTCGGCAACCACACAATTCTTTTTTTTATCTCGATGCACGAAACCGGCGGCTCAGGATTTTCCGCGAACTGGATCGGACGAAAAAAAAAACCCTCGGCCCGCCAGGGTGAAGGGTCGAGGGTTGGGAAAGGCGAGGGGAGTTGGAGGATGAATCTGTCTGTCGATTACCCTGACCCTTCCAACACGTTCGACATGGGGATTGGCGAGGGTTTCCTATCGCGCGCTTCCTCCCTCGACGTACACTCACACACACACATACACACACACACACACAACTGTTACACCTTGGGTGACTTGCTCTCTCCGCTCGTCTCGTCACTTTTGAACGTCGCAGCATCCGTTTGATTCTTGCACGAGAGCGGGACTAACATTTTCTTCAAGAGTTTCCCCGGACTGCCCGGTATTTCCGGTTCACTCCGGATCTTGTATCGCTCCGAGACACGGTGCTCGCGTGCAACGAGATCATGCTTTTATCAATGTTGCGCGTTTTGCGAGCGGACAAAAGGGGGTTGGGGGCGCAAGGAACGGCGAAGAAAGAACGAAAAGGGGAAGAAAATGAGAGAAATGATATGGTGGAGCAGGGTGAACGAAAACGCACTGGGTCACGCGAACCATGCTAGCACACATGGGAACAAACAAAAGGACTGGATGCTTCGGGAGTCAAGGGTTGATTAGAAAGAAGAAGGCTGGACGCACTGACCCAACCTCATTCCTTCGTCTTCGTTCACGCGCTTCCTTTGGATAGCCGACCTCTCATTCGTGGACTGCCGGTGAGCGCTTCAGCCTGTACATCTGCCACCTCTTAGACTTCCGCGTAACCCGGTAGCCGCGGGCTGCAGTCGAGAAGACAAACAAGCCAGAAGGAAACAGGCCTCGTTGAGCTGCGGCGTAAAAAACCTGATCTTTACTTTTTATGGTGGTCTTGGTTGATCCACTTGTTCCAGTGTCCGAATTCTTCAATATCAGAGAAGATCGAGCCTCGCGTCTTTTGGCTCTCGTTCTTGGCCCGCTGGTTCACGTACGGGTCAGTATGACGAAGCTCTTCAGCGAAGAATCCCGAGGACTGACGACTGGATGGGCGCTTCGCCGTCTTCATTTATGGCACTCAACTGTCTTGGTACCCGGTGGGTATAACTTTCTAGACAGGGAGCCGGGTAGCGATGCGGATGCGTGTAATCTTTCCGCTACATTTCCATCAACGCTTGTCCGATGATGATAACTTTGCTGATAATGATGGCATTGGTGTTGCAGAATGACAACGTTTTGCCAGATGACTTACCAGTTGACGCGGACCGTAAAACATCACAGGCTAACCCGGCTTCTCACGTTTTCCATTAGAGGTGTACATGTATTATCCCGGTGTACAAATATAGAAGAGGCATAGACGAATATACCGAACATCGATATACCGAACGAGGTGGATAAACACTGTTTCGTGGAAGGAGATTGGGGGTGGCTGGATAGCGGAAAACAATCCCCCTTCCAGATAAACGTTGAAAGCCTTCCGCGTCGTCGTATACTTATATATACGAGTTTTACTCGCGTATCTCCGTACTAGCCTCTGTGTATGTCTATATGTTTGTATATGTGTATTTGATAAACCCTGTTGAAAACGCGAGGGGGAGGAAGAGGGCGCGCGCGCACGCGGGGGTGAAAATCACGGGCGTCCCTTACGAGAGCTGTGGCGGCACTGGTCCGACGAGGCGGAGGAGAGACAATTTTCGTAGGCGCGCGCGGGCGCGTATCGAACGAGCTTTTGGGAGGGTATGGGGATGGAACCGCCAAGTACATGAGGCACGCCGCGCGCGCAACTCCAGTCACACAACCCACCCCCACATGCACCTATTTCAGCGCACCACCTGCAACAGCAGCAGCAGCAACTACTCGCAAGCTTTGCCATAGACCGACGCTTTTCCTCGAAAGAACGAAAAATAACCTCCAGCCGACCTCCCTCGCGATGTGGGTGAAACCAGGCAGCTTCGTGCACCGCCCAACACGCAACATTCGTGATACTTGCGCCCCCTTTTTTTGGTCACAGCGTCAACCTTTCCTTATACTTGATAGCAGACAGGGACAAAAGGGCGTAGAGAGAAAACGTGGACTTCACGGAATGCAGATCTGGTTGAACAGGCAACAGCTGAGGGAGCTCGCACTTGATGAACTGGCTGCAAATGCTGCTCGCTGATTGACACTCTCAGGATGGCTGATTGGACCACTGGCACTTGCCGATCCAAAATCTGGACCCATTGTCCGCCACTCGTGTCTTCAACGAGTTCAGATTCTGGATTCGTGATGATAGCTGGGAAAGTCAAATTTTTAATACGCGGCAATCCAGAATCTGGATAAGTTACCGGTCACTCGTATCTTTAACTGGTCCTGATGGAGGTTGCACTTGATAGACTGGATGCAATTGCTGTGCGCCGATTGACACTCGTGAGACGGTTGATTAAACCACCGACACTTGCCAATGCAGAATGTGGACCTGTTGTCTATCACTCGTTCTTTCAACTGGTCCAGATCGTGGATTGGTGAAGATATCTGGAGAAGTCAAGCTTTGGACACTTGGCAACCCAGAATCTGGACCTACCGTCCGTCACTTGTGTGTTTTAATTGGTCCAGATTTTGGATCGGCAAATGCCAGCTGGACAATTGTTTTGAGAGCGTCAATCACCGGATACCGTTTGTAGCGAGTCCATCAAGTGCAAATATTGCTGCCTGTTTATGCGGATGTGCATTTGGTAAGTGGACCAGTTGCCCGTCACTCGTATCTTCAACTGGTCTAGATTCGTGATTTGCAACGAAATCTGAAAAAGCCGCCTTTCTGATGCGCGCCAATCCAAAAGCTGGATCAGTTGCCCGTCGCTCGTGTCGTCAACTGGTCCAGATTCTGAATTGGCAGAGAAACCTGGAAAGTTTCCGGGTTGATGACACCTATCGGAGGAATCGCAGCAATTCCCATTTGTTGGAGATGGCATTCGCAAGAGAAGCACCAAACCTTTCTTGACATCAAGATCCCCCAAAGCAGAGGATTTTGGTGACGGCGGGCTCGTGAAAAGAAGACGCTCGTATTCAGATAACTATCGCATCTTGTCTTTAACAGGAAAGAATTCCAGGGTAGAAAATCGACCCCCCTTATCATAATGACGCCTTTCCCGCAGTGTGTTTACTAAGGAATTGGAATATTCAAGCGAGTTCGAGGGGCGGTAAAAAATCTTCCTCGGCCATTACTCGTGGAAAATTGCTGAAAAGCAGGTTACCCGGGAGGTTCCAGTTGGCGACTAGGGAACATCGTAGCAAAGCGTTATCCTGATGACCCTAAAGACAGCGTTCATAATATGTACATGGTAAGACATTTACACTCGTCGATAGTCTTGCCTTCAGTTTCTTTATTATTTTTTTTTTCACCAAGAATATCGAACGCGTAACCCCTTCCGTTCACAAACGAAAAAGGATAGGTAGGACTGATTTTAATACAGAAGGTATGGCAAGGCAAAGTTCGTTTCGTAATAAATTTCAGTATTTATCACCTTAGAAGAAAAAAAATGTTTCTCCAACTTTACGAGGGATTTTCCTGGATACGAGGCTGTGGATACGCAGATGCCCTGAGTCGAACGAAAGCCCTCTCACCCTTTCAGAGAGGGTTGTTCTATACCCACTTCGGAGCAGGGGCCGCGAGGTCTCTCTCGGTCGATGCACCGTGTCATCGGACTGTTGAAACTGAGAGACACGCGATATCCTCGTCGAACCCGAATATCCCCCTTCCTTTCGATACTCCCTCCAAAATATCGTGATTGTGATCTTGATAACAGAAAAAATAGTTCGGTTTTCTTGTGCAGGACTTACCACACTCTTTTTTTGCACAATAATCCTCGAACGAACGAATCCCAGTCATAAATATATCAGATATGGGGTCTCCATTTCTTTGGCTGCATAACAGCCGCATTGATCTTTCAAGGGATGGAATAGGGCAAAGGGGATGGCGTTCCAGTGCACATTGGTCGTTCGTAGAAGGAATTTTTCTGTTATTCCCGTCTTCGGCTTTTGCTTGCGCGGAAGATTCATCAGCTACGAGTTAGATCGCATCGTCGAACAGTGCTGGATTTATACTTTGCCTAAGTATAGGCCACTTCACTTTGTGCCGCCCCTCCTATCTTACTCACTTGTATTCACCTAGGCCTTTTTAGGTGCCTCTAAAATCCGCTGCTCCCTAAAGTCTGCCGCCCCTAGGCAGCTGCCTATACGGCCTATTGGCAAATCCAGGACTGTCATATCGTCGAAACTACGCCTCGATTTGTCAATCATCCCTTCAACAGTTTCGCTGCAGACAAATGAGATTGAGGTAATCGATTCGCGTGTGTTCAATTGTTGGTAAAAATGGAACGCGTGGTTCCATTTTTCTTTCCCTTGGATGTTTAAATATTTTAGGGGTGACGTTGCGAATAACAGGGTGAAGGTGATAGAGCGAAGCTCACTGCTTTACGACCATCTTGTCTCTTATTACCATCATACGAGGCTTGAGATGTCCTGAAGACTTTCAGATCAATGTTTAGTGCTATATGTTAAAATGTGAATACTCTGACGACTACAGACAAAACATAAATAATTATTGCGGTTCTTCTTGATTTAAAAATATCAGGAATATATAGGTTAAGCAATTCCCAGGAATGTTTGCAAATAATGTACGCTGTTGAACAGCAAAAAAATGTTTTTGTGTCCTTTATAGACCTGTGATATGCCGAGATCTCCTCATCAATAAACATCAATCCTTTGTCTTAGAATTTTTCCTGAGAGCTTCTGTATCCGGCTGAAGTATTTCTTTGCGTTTGGGCTTATTTGTATTCCCTTAAGATCTTCGATCCCAAGTTATTCATATGACAAAAGAGGTCATGAATATTCTTCACGAAAAAAAAAGTTAGAAACTTCGTACGGGAAATATATGTTTGAACGGTTCTGTATCAGGAGCACGGAAGTCAAATATTGACAACGAGAACTTCGCATGTGGGTGGAAATCGTAAAAAAAAACGGTGCGTTGAGTTTTTATTGCGACATGAATTATAATGTACCAAGGGTTGGCAATATATTTTTGATGAGATTCAAGAAGAAAGTACGTAACTGTGCTTTTAATATCGCGTTCATATGTGCATGTAGGGGCTAGTCGGACGGCCAGCCGACGACCGAGCCAGCTGCGTCATCTCGGCTCCACCGAGAAAGACCCCCGAGCTTATCGATCCAAGGGTCATACGTACGTACCTGCGATTGTTTACCCCACTCTTGCTTTTTCTTTTTATGTCGTCATCGAAATAATGAAGCCTTTTCCGACCAAGCTCGTACGTGAACCTCGATCCGTTGAATTATCGCTTTCCTCCCCCGTAACGGGAGCAGCCCCCTTCTGCTCGCTGTTGAATTCGTAATAGCAAAAAGTGTCGTTGTGGATCGATTCAGAGTTCGAATACGGTACATTACGGATATTTGGTCACGTCGAAGAATATGCTTGCGATCTTTCTAGTTTGTTTGTCGTTCGATTTGTGTTCAATTTGCAATTGACGTGTGGTTTTTAAACAATGGCGCTCATCATTTACTATTATAGTAAATATTATATTCGCACCGACCAAGGTGGTTTTGTAGAAGGAGAAAATATTCTTTTCCTGACGGTACTTCAACATTTTTAGCACAGCTTTTCGGATCAATAAATATTATTCGAACACATTGAAAAATCATATTTTTATTTTATTTTAATGTGTAGAAAAATTGCATTTTTACGGTCCAATATTCTCGACGCAATGAAAATTCTTTTAATTAATAGCTGGAAAGGCTGCGCAATTTTTTGAGCACGGTATTTTTTTATTACTTCGCCTAGCATATTATTTCCCCGCACTCATTATAGGAACGAAGTAAAGTACGATACAAATTGAAAAAAATATGGAAACCGGAAGGGGAAAAGTTGAAGCTAATGTGTACCCTCGGAAAAAAATGAACGACTGTATTTACTAGGAGAATACTTGGGGAAAATTATTTTTCACGTGTAAGGTATTTTTTAGCGATAAGGCTTTGTGAAGAATACAGTGGTTGACTAGAATGCGAACGGGAATTAAAAATAATTGATAGTGGTCGACAATTTGACAATTTTACTCGGAGAGTACGTTTATTTCCGTATACATCGAAAATTACATAGGTAATATAAATGCTCGTTTTACGTCAATGCTACTTTTACTATCGATCGACTTAGGATCGTCGTTTTCGCCGTCCAGTTGTTATCGGCTCAGCAATACTACTCTTTTCGTGCAATCAATCACCACCGAAATTACTTTCCGATACTATTCTATTCACCTTCACAATTTCCTATTTTACCAGACGTTCGATTGTTGTGGGCATTCCAGGCGTTCGCAAAAGTTTCGGAATTTCTTCTGTAACCGTTAGTTTTTATAGCTTATACTTTTTTTTCAATTATGAATAAGGCATTTATGGAAGTATTTTAAATGCCTTGATGACGGATTTTCATAACTTTTTTTCCTGGATTTTGCCAAAACATAATAAAAAAACGAAATCCATAATATTTCGGTTTTAGGACGTAAAATTCGGTCGAAGATTAAAAGAATTGCAATGCATATTCGTATTTATTTTAGTAACACGTGGGCTTAAAATAATAATTGTTCAAATAAAAAACAATGTGAATAGCGTAAATGAATATCATTAATCACTGAATGTATTTATAATACTAAATAAAAGTTGTTGCCACAATGATTCATAGGTGAAGAATTTAAAAAATCAATGGCTTTCCCTAATATTGATACTTGATTGTTCAGTGGAAATCAAATTACGGCTACGGGTGTCTAGAAGAAAATCAAGGGGTCTTTTTACCTATAAAAATTAGTAATTGTAATTTTAAAAACCTTATAACTTTTTATAAAGAAGTACTCGATACATCGAACTAAAATTCATCACAACGTATATTTTTAATAAACCCTTCTTTCCAACCACAACGATCTCGAAGTTGAATAAATCAACTATGAGCGTTGGCAACGGAATGAGGATGGTTTTCCATCCTTCGCTACCCAATATACAACATGTACGACGTAATGAAAATATCTTCAGCACTGTGAAAACGGAAGTATCTTTAAAAGTCGCAAGTAAAGGACCTTCCAATTTTTCACATACATTGTGCAGCCTCACTATCTAAACATACTCAAAATTCATGACTTCCCGAGCTTTTTTAATGCTCTTCTGCTGAAAGTTGACTGTAAGAGTGCAACTTTGTCGACATCCAGGGTCACAATAAAAAACTGCACTTTGAACTAGCACATTGAGAAAAATGTATATATATAGATCCTATTTAGGCTTCTGCAAAATATAATCCTTTACTTGAATTGAACACTTATTATAAAATAAATGTTCAACTCAATTATGAACTTTTAATCACAATACAAGTTGCTTTTTCTATTTCGCTTATTTATTCGGGTTGGTTTCGGTTTTAACTCAAATGTTATTTTCTGTTTCACTTATTAATTGGTACACGATTTGCATTTGACATGAAACCAAACAAAAACATGACTTTTGTAAAATATGTCTTTCACGCTTGCCCAGTTTGGGATCAGCAGCTTTGCTGCAAGCCTCGAGAGGGATTAAGGGGTCTTCTCACTTTAGACGTTACAAAAAGCTATTTTCATGAATTTTTTTGATAGGTTTATATTATGGATATTGATTCAAAAGTTGTTACACTTAATAAATACACTTTTGAAATACATTTTTTTAATCTTTCTTTAAGTCACTATTTATAGACGAAAATGGTAGCTAAAAAAATGTCCTAGAAAAATTGTTGATCTGCGCTGTTGATGAAATCTCGAAGATAGATCATCCGAAACAAAAAATCAGACGGTTTTAGATTCAGTATGTTAATGGCTATAGCGCATATCATACGATTTTTGATATATGCAAAAATAACAAAATGGCGGACATTTTTAGAAAAAAACAAAACAAAAACGTGTTTTTTCACCGTTTATGGCAAAAAATAGTAACATCAAAATTTTTTTTAAATCTTGATATGCGCTATAGCTATAGTTGTAAAGAATATGTGGTTAAAATTTCAAAAGGATCGGTTCAGTAGGTTCGAAGAATTTATTAACAAGCCGTCGAAAAACGTTGTTTAAAAAAACGCGTTTATAGTTTGTTTGGGTTACATAAATACATTTTTTTTTTAATTTCATGCTTTTCGAAAGTGTATTTATTAAGCGTAACAACTTTTATATCCATATCTATAATATAAACCAATAAAAAATGCATGGAAATAGCCTTTTTTCAGTGTGCAAAGTGAGAAAACCCCTTAAAACAAAGAATACTAAATCGTAAATGAAAATGACATTTTGAATCTCATGACCTTGAGAACATTAACGGCCTGGTTACTTCCACGTCAAGGCCACCTTAAGGGTCTCGACTAGCTATTTCCCTCACACGGAGTCCTCTTCTAGACTGGTCGTTGAGAAATCGAGTGAGAGAGAGAGAGAGAGAGAGAAATAACCTGAGCGACGCCGGAAGACAATCGTACATCAAAATGCGCGAAACTTTCGTTCGCATGAAAAAAATCGTTCAACCATTTTGAGAATTATTGAACCTATCTATATTTTCGATTAGAAATAAGCATTATTTGAAAAACTATGATTTATAATGTGAAATATATTTTTATTTTAACGCTGCCTTGCACTCCTTCTGGAAGAACGGTAACCCCTTTATTTAATTGATACGTATTTTATTGTAAGGAGAACAAAAGTGAGAGTTGCTTTTGGTCACTTCAGATGCGACATCAAAGCACCGAGGTGCATAATGCATACGTACTCTTTGATCTCGCAGTATTCTCGATTTTGGACAGCGAGAACGTGTTTCTGCGGATCATGGTCTGACAATGACATCCGCGACTACTTGGGTGTGTTACTGAGCGCGGCGAGCAATCATGCCCCAGGCGTATACGCGATTTCATCTTTACTATAGCAAACAGCCCGCTTTCATGTATTGCAGCGATATATATATATATATATATATATATATATACACGTAACGAAAGAAAATACGGAGCAGTGATAAAGACCGTAACAGATCAGACTCTTGTGTGCTGTCTCGTCACCTGGATCCAGCTCGGATTTTTTCCTACGTAAAAGGCAGTCCTGAACCGTTGTTTTTTGTTTCTTTCTAAGACGGCATAGTGGATTCTTTCTTCGAAAATTATTTCTTCCACCGACTCGTAGATAAATCGATTTTTCCTTTGATCGAAAAGAGCAAAGTTCTCGTTCTTCCATGAGAATCACAGTCAATGCTTCGATACTGGCTTTCCTTCGCGACAGGATAGAAATTAAATTGTTTTAGCGTTTTGAAAACGACGCTGTTACTTATGGTTGTGAAACAGAGCCGCGGTCGAGTTTCATTTGGCAGGAACATGTTTTAAATTCGTATCTGATGAGTGTTGAAATTCCCTCGGAATACTATGAATTTGCTTTGAGTTTAGAAAACTTCATTTGTTTTTTGGGAGAACTAGAAAGGATCTCGCGAAGTAAATTGGGCGGCGACAATCGTTTTGATTACGAGAAAGAATTGTAAATAACAAATGAAATATTTACTGGGGGGAGATTAGTTACCATTGTCGAAGTAGCAAACCTGTAAATAACTAGGGAGGCTCGACTGGCTGATTTTCTATGTATGCATTCCAACAATAAATAACGCATACTGGTTACGTTCTAAGGTAGTAAAAATACGAGAAATGCGCTGACCTACGCATAAGCTCCGATGCAGCTCGAACAGTTGGAAACTCATCCGGAAAATGAGAACATAATGTATTCACCCACTTTCTCGCAACGGCGAACCGTAGAAAGATTTTCCGTTCATTTACATGCCCGGGCTATTAGTACAAAGTAATACACGATCAACGTGAATGTCTACATTTCTCTAATTATAAAATTAGGAGAAAAAAGGTTGGGTTTGTTTTGCTTCGCTCCAAGTACCGGAGCCACCTTCTCCTTGGTGTACGAGCATATGAAGCACTGATTCGTTAGCACATGGTGTGAAGTGTCGTGTACTTGAGATTCCGCGTCTGGGTGGCCGAAATAGAGACACTGGGACGAGTGGGTATCCGGAGAAGGGCACGGTACGTTCCGTCGCAAGACTGAAAACAGAGCATAATTTTAATTACACCTAATTCCTACGTACGCCCATCACTCAATAATTGTAGACTCAATTTTGCAATATTATTAGTGAGCTCTAACTACGATATTTGTACTTGTTCGGAAAAATAGTGAGCCGTAATACGGGCAAATTTGGTACGTCATTTCTGACTGAAGTTATACTTAGCAAGGAATGCAACACGCAGCGAGGTAAGGACAGCAATGCTTAGCAAGGAAAGAAAAGCAATACTTAGCGAGGAAAGCAAAAAACCAATGCTTAGCTCAGAAAGGAACGCAATACTTAGCAAGGAAAAGGAAAGCAATACTTAGCAAGGAAAGGTAAACAGTACTTAGAAAGGAAAGGAAAGCGACTCTTACAAAGGGGATATCGCGATAGCCAGGACGCGGATATGGACGAGGCTTTTATCTATTTATAGTACTCCATGAGAAATGTGTCGCCGTTTACAATAAAAATTACAGTAAAAAATTCGATTTAGCCCAAGTACCATTTCCGTTACTCGTTTTGCACTAAGGCGGCGCGGCTGAGTGGTTACTGCTTACGGCTGGCGT
This sequence comes from Ophion slaviceki, assembly GCA_944452715.1. Lineage (NCBI taxonomy): Eukaryota > Metazoa > Arthropoda > Insecta > Hymenoptera > Ichneumonidae > Ophion > Ophion slaviceki. The sequence goes on from OX101789.1 coordinate 3,820,145, forward strand.
GCGGGCGCTCCTTGTTCAAGTCTCGAATGAAATATATGTTAATATGTAATAATATAATAACATACAAATACTGTATGTATATATATTAAAAGATATTTTTTATTGGAAATAGAACAAGAAAACAACCATATTCCTCATCAAAATCATATACTTTATTATTAATGTCATCATTATTAATCGTCACAATATCGCTAATATTAATGCTCGTTTTCGTCATCAGCATCGTTCTGCGGAGTTTTTTTGGCAGATTTTTAGGTGATATTTATCGTAAAAGCATTCAAAATACTCGCATGCCCCACACTAGGCACACTTTATGTAGGCAACTTCTTTGCATTTACAATTTTGCTTCAAAAACGCCAGAGGGAAACAGCGTTCATTGACGTTTGCAAAAATCGGTCTGACTTCAATCACTTTCGATGCACAACAAGCATATGTTATCATTAATTTCAAGCTTGGTGTGCTTAATTGATGGGAGGACAAGCGAACGGATTTTCTATACGTCTTCTGGAGATGATATTTCTCTATCTTCTTTTAACAAAGCGTGACAGTTTATATCAGTAATAACTTCGGACGGTGCAGATGGGCCTGGTTGTGCGTTAATTCTTTATTTACTCTACTTTTGTGGCGTAGTAAACGAGAAAACAACGTTTCTACACCCACAATAATAATGATAATAATAATAATAATACGTAATAACTTGACTTTGCAATTATTCGCAACGACTACCACTCGCAGCAACGGTAAATGTTCAACTGACGATCCAGATTAAGCACCAGTCAGAAGACGGTAGTATGTTTGGGGTAGACCGGCCGAAGCAGGTATAGATCCTTGAAAGCGAAGTATCAATTTTACCAGCAATTAAAATTAATATTTTACTCACAAAATTTTACTGTATAGATATGAATAATGATGACATTAATAATGAAGAATGTGATTGTAACGAGGAATATGATTTTTTTCTATTTCCAATTTTAAAAAACTCACTCTTTAAATATTAAGTACGATTTTTTTTGTCAAAATCAACGTATCTCTATTTTATATTAAAAAAAAATATATATATCGGGTGTCTCAAACTGACCTGACATTTTTATTTATTAATAAAACGTATTTTTTATTTGAAAAGTACGAATATTTTTATTTTAATATATGGTACAAACATGGAGGTTATGTCTGGAACACAAAATCCGATAAATGGCTGCCTCGTCCCTGTCTGCAAACGTTCATTCTTTTGACGAAATTTTCAATAACATTTTGGCATAATGGCGGACTAATTGCATTGATGGTGCCTCCAATTGCTTCCTTCAACTCTGGAATGTTCTGTGAATCATTCGCATCCACTTTTGCTTTCAGAAAACCCAAAAGGAAGAAGTCCAATGCCACCAAATCGCCGTTGAAGACTCAACAAATTCAACACTGTGTTGCGAGATGGCGATGACCAAAAACAGGCGGACTTTTCGAACCGTCTCTGCAAAATTTTCACCATTTATGTAGTGAATTTTCATCACTTCTATCCGTTGCCCGATCGTTTAATTCTCTGATACCAGTTTCACACATTAGTACTTCATGTTTGCCAGAAAAAAAAATTGCGCCCAATTTAAAATGTCAGGTCATTTTAAGACACTCTTTATTTCAAAATGGTACATGAGCTGCATCGAATTTTTTATTGTAATTTTTCTCACGAACGGTTGAGCGTTGCATCGTATGGCTCTGCTATAACGCATTTCTAGTGGAGTACCATAATAGGTAAAAGCCTCGTCGAAATCTCTTTCCCGGCTATGGCGATGTCCCCTTGTTAGCAGGGAAACCAAAGAAATACTTAGCAAGGAAAGGAAAGCAATAGATACAGCGTAGATACAGGGCACATCAACAGCACTGACTTGGGAATTCCATATGCGAAATATTACGATAGATCTTCTGAAGTTCCTCACAGAGCCGTTTCCGTACCGCAGTACACTCGCATGGAGACTAGAGGAGAATCAGCGAGATGGGATTCATTGTAGAATGCTCAGTGATTAAGTGACAAGCAGGACTTGATTTTGGACAGGTGTATCGGAATATGCTGGTCTTGTTGGGCCCTTAGTGCGTGTTGAACGATAGTTGTGTCGTTGATCATGTAGAAGGCAGATACCAGCGTCCATGTTACAAAAACGAAACCAACCCGTCAACTTCTAAGAATAGAAGTATTCACAGGGTGTTCCAAACCCATTCGGCCAATGCAGAAGTGTCCTTCTCATTCCTTTTAGTTACGTGCCGTTCCCTCTTGGCGTGACTAAGCTCGATGATCCATCATAAACTGAAATATCCAATTCCGGATCACGAGCTCTGCCTGTAACATCATCAAATATTCTGGACAATACAACGTCATTCGGTGTATGCTCGCACCCTCCCCCTCTCATCCCACTGATGGTATCACATCCCAACTAACCTGGAATCCATAACCCATCATCATCCGGGAAGGCTTATTGCGTCATCGGATGTTCCCCAATCACATTATGGTTTGTCCCTCAGCGATGATCGTGAGCAATACAGCAGGATAGCCTCTTCACCCCCGCAAACACCTTTGGACGATCGACCCTCACGTAAACCTTGCAAACCGCCCGCATTCGTCAGCCTATATTGTCGTGTCACGCTACGAATTTCCTCTCACTCACCTCTCCCTTGGCCGCCTGAATGCCCAACGATCGTGCAAGTCAAAACAGCGTGGAAAGACTAACTGTGAAGTTGCGCGTTGACAATTTTCGTAACTATGAGATGGGTGAAAGAATAAATTCGATCAGCGATGAATACCATCTTTGGGGCGATTAATGTCCCTGGCTAGCACGAACGCTGATGTGTCAACTGTTCCCAATGTTGATGTCCTGCTCCTGGCAGGCCTGCCGGTTTATGATCCAGGAATCGACAAGAGTCCAGGAGCTGTTTCGAGTCTTGGCCAATGTGAGGACCAATGTAGCTTGGCATCCTCGTGCCGTCTTGTCTTCAAACTGAGCTGCTAAGTGCCTCTAAGCTTCATTGAGACTCGGCAGGACTTATCGTACCAGTACGATAAGTCCTGGTCCGATAAGTACCACGTTTATATTGCTAGAACCGGCCCCATGTCACATACCCGTTGATTCGTGTTCGAACCCGAACGGTGACCGTTTCCATGTGACTGGGGGTACATGAAAACTCAGACGCAACATCAAAACCAACAAGCCCAAACAACTGTGACTGCGTTTCCAAGGACCCGTTGGCGTTGTTTGACCATCTCAAATAGGGTTTTACAATCGGCACAGTAATGGCCCACGACTGGTTGCCAGAGAACAAACGAGGGCGCGGTAATAGCTATGTAAACGGGCCAGGTCCGCACCATGCATGGTTGTTAATGGTAAACCATGAATGGCTGCTAAGACTAATATACCAACTATCATACGCCCATATTGGTCCAGCAACGACTGCCGGATCGTCTGCCGGAAATAAAAAACAAAAAATTAACAAATTATAAATATAAAAATTCTAGTAGCATCTTTTTTGTTTTCTTATGCTTTACTCATGTCTATGTACATAGAATAATTGCATTAAAAACGCTTCCTGCATTGTTCAAGTTTTCACCTTTTATCGGGATCGAACCTGCGTCTTTTGTTCTAGTGTCGAGCGCCCTACCCACTTAGCCATTCTAACACTTACAAAATCCATCGTTTGTTCGTTCCTTACTTTTATGCCGATAATTTAATTCGTGACATTAAAGTTTACCGACAATTTTTTTGGTCCATTTAGGCTGTAAAATTAGCTCGCTCGTTTTGGGTGAAGTTCTGAAAAGCATACTCCTCTGATCGAGCTGAAATTTTGCACCGAGCTTCCTCTCATTATCCTAAGAGAAACCGTTAACGGATTTTTGCTGACTAGCAATAGTTTTCGATATATCGCATTGTAAAGTTTATTACTTTACGCTATACGAGTATATCTATATATCCGATAGATACCCCCCACTCTTCCAGCCTCGCTGCTTCCTGGCAAACAGTGCTCGCCCGTACGTGCATATCACTTGCCATGTGGGATGGGTTTGTTTGGGTTTATTTAATATAGTAGAAGCGCAGTACAATAAATAACTTTCAATATACAATATATCGAAAACTATTGTTAGTCGCCAATATCCTTTTAAAGGTTCTCCTAAAATATTAAAAAGAAGGTCGGTGCAAAATTTCAACTTCATCAGTGGGATATGATTTTCGAAACCTTATCCCTTGTGTTTACATGTTACAGTTTAACGACCTGCATTTGCAAAACGCCCAAAAACAAACCATCAATTGCTGGAATAGATCTGGCAAGCCGCCTACGATACCCCAATGCTGATCGCCATATTATGGGTGCGATAGTATTAGCCCACGAATGGCTGGCATAGATCTGGCATGCCGTTCATCCGCCTACAGTACCCCAATGCTGGTCGACGAATTATTTGCCGCTTATCAGCAAACCGTTTAATGACTGAATGCTGGCATTTTTGTTACGACAGGCGACCCTATATGGGATGTAGCAGTTGCTGTGTCCGGTCCTTACTAAGGTTGCACCAGCACAATTGTTAATCTTTCGATTGCCGTCTAAACTTCAGTTCAACTGAGTTGCGAAAAAAGTTCCACACAAATAATGGCAGCGCGTGGGTACATGGCAATCGACCGCAATGTGGAAAACGCGAACAATGCGGAACACAGGGTGTGCAGCCGATGAGAGCAACGAATGCTTCTTGGTGCATGGAATTCCGAAAAAAGAACGTTTCTCTGGTTGTGTCGGCTAACGGATCTCCTAGGAAGTACTACAATGGGGAAACTCTTCCGCACTAGTTTTTCGCCACGCTAAATGTTACGGCCGCGGTGCATCGATCCTCGATACCAGTGAGGCCAAGAAATGAGGTATGAAAACCTTTGTCTGATGTTTCGGAAACTGTACCAACAGCAAAAGCAGGACGGAGAACAAGCTAGCATTATGCTTGCGATCGATTCGTTCGATAACGATGCGCAAGGTGGAGACTGGCGTCTTCCGTGACTCATTGATAGTAAATTGTCGAAACAATCTCGACAACGTCAGTCATCGTAGTCGATGAGAACGAGCTGCTGCACCCGTCCAGTTATGTTTTTGTAACGCTGCAGCCAATTGGCCATCATACTAAATCATCTTCGTGATGGAGTACTGGCCTTTAGGCTGCAAGGGGGGTTAAAAGCCGACTCAGAAGCATCCGATCATTGCTCGACTTGTTGTTCCTCTGGAGCCCTAAACGTTTCTGTTCGCCTTGAAGCAAACTATTCCATATTTTATTACCTACTGGGAAAAAGAAACAAATATAAAAGTCTACTGCCGAAATGCTCGACATAATTTGACCATTAAATCCCCATCACTAATCATTGTTATCACTGTATTTAAGCATTTCGATCGCAGCTGTTTCGTGTGAATGAGTGCTTTGAGCCCCAGACGAGAATCATGAACAAAGCGCTCGTAACTCGAATGACAGATAGGCTCAAATTATGTTGATCAGGCATTCAACGTAGCTGCAGGAGTTGTAAGAGCGTGGAACCGGCAGTCTGTGTATGTGCGGGAATATGGTTGCATAAATCATAGTACCTAAACGCGTTCTGTAGTCAGGTGCGTGCGACAGTAACATTGCTCGAAAATTAATTCTGGCAATTTTCGTACTGTGTCTGAAGACCCTCTGTGTTGCAGCGATTATTGTCCTTAATAGCTCAGTCGGTGATTGTTATCACTGATAGCTCCGGGAGATTGGTAGGAAAATCTCTTTCACATTGGTAACCTGTCTGGAAGTAAATATTTCCCCGCGCGATTCAGGGGTTTGCGCCTACTCACCTGAGTGACTCTGCAATAGCAAGTGTAATTGAGTGAGAGTGAGTAAATTCTGGCACCGCATCGAGGCGAGGTAAAGCACAAAATGTCGACAACGAAAACGGTAATGACGAATTTATCAAGATTATTGATTTTTCCAGGATGACTAACTTTAAAAAAAAATCATCATGATCTTGAAAACAACTTGATCACCTATTTGAAGTTGGTGTAACGCGGAAATGAAGCTTTGACCTTCGTCTTCGTACTGGAGAGGCCATTCGCTCAATTGTCATGAACATGAATCATAGCGGATCTTCGAAATAGGAAATTAGTTGGATAATCGTACTTTTGTTTAGCAAATCATAACTGAAGACACGGATAACAATTGTGTGAACTCCTTATCCCATTTGTATTCGTTGCGTTTGGGTTTTCTTTTATCAAACACCCTAAACGTCACGAGGTACCTTCACTTGCTGAATCCTTTTTGCTTAGTTAAGACGGAATGACACCTCATCGCGGTCGGTATGGTAGAACAATTATAGATTCCCAAAAATCTCTGAAACGGCTCTTCAGATCCCGTCGAAACTTTGCCAAACGACGTCAAATAGATAGACGAATAGCTTCTAGCCCCTCAAATTTTCTGAATTTGAGAAAAAAAAACTAGATTGGCTTATGATAAGCCAATCTACATTTTTTTTCTCAAATTCAGAAAATTTGAGGGGCTAGAAGCTATTCGTCTATCTATTTGACGTCGTTTGGCAAAGTTTCGACGGGATCTGAAGAGCCGTTTCAGAGATTTTTGGGAATCTATAATTGTTCTACCATACCGACCGCGATGAGGTGTCATTCCGTCTTAAATATCTTGGAGTAGCCCAGCTAACCACGTACCGCAAATGTACCGCTCATGTAGAGTGCGCCGTACCGGTACTGTTGCCACCTCGTACGTGCGTACGGTACTGGTACATTACCGGTACGCCGTACGGTACGCTGTACCGCCAATTTTCTAGTACGGTACCGGTACAGTATCGCCACCGTGGAGCCACCGCGCACTGCAGTACGGTGTAACTCCACGGTAGCGATACCGTGGAGGTACGACTACGCTGCTATCCCGTACCTGTACATTACCGGTATTGTAGGGCACGGCGTACTCCACATTTGCGGTCTGCTGTACTAATGGTACGCTTGGTTAACTGGGTGGGCTCTGGCTTGATACCGATCGATGAAATAACCTCCTTTGTGGCAAGTGGTAAAGTAAGAGCTGAAACTCCGCGACTTACCGACCGTGCATGACGTTCCCGTTGCTGGTACTGGCAGGTTTCTACTGTACTTACAATCGCTCGAGGAGTGTGCAACCACCACGAACCGTTCCAAATTAACTCATTCAACGAACCGGTATAGGATTCGTATTTTGAAAATCCGTACTTTGAGTATGATAATTATTAGAAATATGTTTTCATAATAATAAAATAATGTAAATAGAAATATAACCAAGGTAAAAAATAGATAACAATTTACAAATAATTTCTGCCATGTACCTATGGCTACGTCCGAAGTTAGAAATCCTCTTGAATTGATAAATCGAATTGTTATTCCGTAAAGTCAGTTTCGTTTGATATGGTCTGGGTCATTTCTCTTGCCAGTTTCTACACCGAAATTAATAATACGTCCTGAATTTTTTTCCAGCCAGATCGCAGTTTTTTAAATCTGGCGGGAAAAGGTGGAACTAACTCACGAGCATGTTTGTGTCGATCGATTTTCTCTTGTCTATAGAGAGCCCGTGCAATATCTTCAGTGCTTCGATGAACTTTCGTATCGCCATTTGTCTGGTGGGATATATGGAGATCAGGCAGATGTCATGAAGCTCTGGATCAATTGGGCAGAGCATGCAGCCACGTTTCTCCTTTGAATTGGCAATTTTTTTATGAGATTGGAGGTAACTTCTCTCCCTTTCTCTCTCTCTCTCTCTCTCTCTCTCTCTCTCTCTCTCTCTATATATATATATATATATATATATATATATATATATATATATATATATATATATAACCGCAAAATGAACAGCTGCATTTGACGTGACGGAACAGTAACAGTAAGTAATAAGCAGTGTAGTATCGTAACAGTATGGTAAACATAAAACAACAGTACGGCAATGAATCAGTTACGATTTAGCAACAATACAGTAAGAATACAGAAACAGTACATTGCGAGTACAGTCCAAGTATTTTCATAGTAAAACTGTAGTACTGTACATTAAGAGTACAGTAAGGAATACAGTAAGACTACAGTGAGAGTACAGTAACAGTACATTGGAAATACAGTAAAAGTGCATAGCACAGTCGTACAGTCGCTGAAAAATCCCGTTATCGGAAAAAAATTGAAGAGGGTCAGTATTTTATAGGTGATTCTGCAGGTGCCGCGGGTGCTAAATCCAAGTTTGTCTAAAAACCGGGGTGCAGGGTTTTCTTAGGGGATAAAGGGGGTGGGTCTGGATTGATGCCAAACTACAACCCCTACGAGGTCGGCGTCGTGCGACAAAATGTTCAGAAAAATCCGGGCTTAAGTTTTGTCCACAGCTCCGAAGTCATGGAAGTTCATTTCGGGAGTGAAAAAGTGGGGTAAAATCTGCAAAAATCAGTTTTAATTAAATAACTCTTTAGGAAAAATTGGTACCCTTTTTGTTCAAATGGGAACGTTGTAGCCCTTGAAAAGACACGTCGACCGAGTGTTTGATATACTCATATTACATATTAACATGGGGTTGAACATATTACTCTCTGGTAATATGTTCAACCCCAAAAAAATGGGTGAAGTATCAAAACATAATTGCTTGCTGAATAACTCAAAATCCATTGATTTTTCGGGTATGGTTTAAATATACGGAATGTGGAGAATCATTTTCTCTGTATTTGCGTCTCTATGGACCACCCTTGAATTTTGATTTTCCAACCCCTCTCAGGAGTTGGAAATTTAAAATGAAATTTTGGAAATACTATTGACCGCACGAATTCACCGCCGTGGACCAATTTGTAGCTTGAACCCTCAGCTATGTTTTTTTACAGCGCCAAATTCGTACCTCTCTATTTTCGGTCAATAGTTTTCCTAGAATCATATTTTGAATGTTCAACCTCCGAGAGGGGTTGGAAAAAGTAGAATTCAAAGGTGGTCCATACAAACGCAAATATAGAGGAACTTACGCTCTCTATTTCGTACATTTAAACCATGCCCGAAAAATCGATGGTTTTTGAGGTATTCAATAGACAATTTTTTTTTTATATTTCAACGATTTTTTGGGGGTGAAGATATTATTCGAGAGGTATGATCAAATACTCGATCGACGCGTCTTTTCAGAGGCTACAACCCAAACAAACCCAAACAAAAATTGTATAAATTTTTCCTAAAGAGTTATGGAATTAAAAGTGATTTTTCAAAATTTTACCCTACTTTTTCACCCCCAAAATGAACTTCCACTACTTCGGCGCTGTGGACAAAAATAAAGCCCGGATTTTTCTGAATATTTTTTTCCTCCGGCGCCGACTTCCTGGAGGTTGTAGGTTGGCATTAATCCACCCCCATCCCCCTTCATCCCCTAAAAAAACCTACACCTCGATTTTTAGGCAAACTTGGACTTAGAACTCGCGGCACCCACAAAAACACCTGTCAAAAAACTAGCCTTCTAGTAACTAGTAACAGTATAGTACCGGTACAGTATATTAACAGTATAACTGAATTACATTACGTACAATGCGATCGTAATACAGGCCCTGATATCGGCACATGTTGATCAGAGCATTCCATGAATATCGTACGAGTCCGTTGCTCCATAGTTTGCCACTCGCGACAGAATATCGATCCGCGGTTTTCGCTAGTTCATCCATTATCTTCTCCGTTCCCCGGGACTTTTCTCGAACGTTTTCTCGTGTAACTTCACGCTCCGAAGAGCCGCTGTGATTTTAGAGTGTTCCATGAGAAATTTATATCCGGTCTCGATCGAGGAACGCGCAGACGTTTCTCCCTCACACAGTTCTCCACCCAACTCCATTCGTATTACTTCTATGTATGTGCATAGACGCGAATACCTCATACGTCCGTGGGACGCACCGAAACGAAGACAAAAGTTTATCCACTCGTTGAAGGACTGAAGGTTCGTATAGTAAGGATCCAGATCAACTATCCACACTTTCTGTATCTGAAGGAGAGTTCGAAAAACTTGGATCAGACTACTGCAATTCTCAGTCTATGGGTCAAGGTAATTCTCAGGGTTGGTATTATTAATACTACTTTGCGCAAAGGGTTATTATTGTTGTAACCCTGTGGTAAAAACATGTTAATTACTGGAAATAACATCCAGTGAACACTTTCAAGTGCAATTATTGCGCTTATCGTGAAATATTTGGTTCTAGAAAAAACAGACGGAATACAGTTTTTTTAATTTTCAAGGTTCTGTCTGCCTACTTTAACACTATTTCAAAAACGTCACGGAACAAATAGTAAATATTATATTGGGATGTTCAATAAGTTCTCGCTTCATCGATCGGTTGCATCGATCCGCGAGCAAAATTATTTTTCCACGACAACGTCATTTTTTATATACGTAATTTAAACCTTATTTAGTTTTCGCTACTTCATTTATTTTTAGTTAAGTTTAAATATATTTACCAAACAAAATTTAAAAAATATAATAAAAATGTTGGTGTTTTGTAATCTTTTAAAAAATGTGAAGTGAATTTATTCGAGAATCGTTTGTTCCAATTATTTTGTCCTTTAGGATTTTCGTGAATGAATTCAAGTTTAAATTGCTTTTTTTACTTAGCTAATTAATTTTTAACTAAAGTATAGTATAAAACATGAATGAATGCTCTCAATGAATGATCCGTTATTCATTGCGAAAAAGAAGTCGGTCACAATAAAGTCATAGGAGAGTCCAGTATCGGTACTTTTGTTTACGATACGCCTTCCCAGTTAAAAAAATGTGTAAGCGATGTAGCGTGAGTGACGTTAATGGACTTTGAAATGAGTAATGAGACTGGAGAGTTCTGAAAAAATCTATAGATATTACACGAAGTGCAACTGTTTCATAGCATTGAAAATGTAATCAGACTTTTTGGATGACACTACATGTAATACGGTATTTTTTAATCGATTACAGGCATTCAGCCCCCCCCCCTTCCTCCACTCTACAACAACATGATGCCAGTGGAGTGGGGGTATCGTTAGTTCCGTGTAACATTCAGCTAACTCAGACCCCTATATACAGCCTACCTCAACAAAAATATACAGTTTTAAAAGGATTTTCAATGCTAATATTCTCATACGTTTGATTTGTTCGTAAATACAACGAGGTCGATGCCAAAAAATCCGACCATGCCCTCACGACGCAGAGCCAAGCCGATTTTCTCCGTCAATTCGTCCAATTTCTCCACTGTCACGATATTCTGGGGCACAACGTATCCTATATCGCTTCTAATGTCGTCCTTGAACTTAATAACTTCCGCTGTGACCAGAAGCTTTGGCGTTGCTGTGTCGTGCTCGAGAACGATGCCCAGCGTTATTGTCTTGTAATTGTATTTTGGACAGGCCTGGATTATCCCACCTAGATCATTATTATACTCAGAGTATGACGTACAATTTTTTTAAATGAGAGATTCTGTAGTAAAATTAACAAAAAAATAATAACGCAATAATCAAATAATAGGATGGCGAAATAAAAAAAAACGACGTTCAATATTGGGATATACAAAACAACAAAATAGATGAATAAAGAAATTGAATAGCAATCGAAATCAAATGGAGAGTAGTAATGATAGTGACTTTTTTAAGTGTTTCGATGGATGACGCAACGTGCAAGAACACTATAATAAACGGTAATAAATTATCAGAAGGACAAAGAGAAATTAAAAATAGTAATGTAATAATATAATATGATAATAATAATTATTATTATAATAATCAAGATTTTACACAAGGATATTACGCTCCCCGGGGGCCCCTACTTCGTACCCGCGTGCATCCCGCAAGGCGGTAATGGTGCGGGTATAGAGGCGGTAATACCCCTATTAGTGGGACGCAAAACAGGAGGGGGCTGAGAGAATCTCCCTCTATGATCCCTCTCCTACACCCCACCACTCCAGTCGACACGTTGCCTTCGATAGTTTCAACTGTGAAGCGTGTCTTCCAGAGCGGCATGAGCTGCTCCATGCACCCTACTATGTAAGGATTCACCGACAGGCGTTCGAGTAGGAGGATAATCAGTTTGTGACTGACAGTGTCGAACGCCTTACGGTAGTCTATCCAAGCGACTGAGAGGCTATGCTTGTGCTGGTCCGCGTCTTGCGTGTTGCAGCGGTCATCAGCAGGTTATCCTTACAACCTCCCAGCCCCCTCTCGGATCCCCTTTGTTCGTGTATCTCTCATCATGCAGGCTCGGTCTCGCGCAGAACAGGCTCATAAAGTATCTTTGTGAGGATCTTAGAGAGCGCATTCAGACACGTTATCGGGCAGTAGTTTTCCGGACGAGACAGATCCGCTTTTTGGGGGGTAAGACCGTCCCTCCCTCTGTCAGGCACGCAGGGATTGACACCGTCCCATCGATGAACGACGAGAAGATGTGGGCCAGATGGGTATGGGCCTTAATTATTATGACCTCAAGCTATACGCTCCCGGGGCGGGAGGGGGGGGGGAGCTGAAGCTCCTCTTGAACATCATAGTGACGTACACGCGGGCGGCTAGTATGGACTTCGGGTTGGACAAGTGCGCTGTTCATCATCTCAGGAGAGGAAGAGCAGAGGGTGTCGCGGCTTATGTTCGGCTGGTGGACAGGAGCGTCTTCAGACACAGAGACGCCGGAGGGTCACACCGGTACCTTGGCATCGATCAGCGCTTTGTACAAGATGCTGAGGGTGTCAAAGGGGCCCTCTGCAGCGAGTATAGGCGGCGTCTCAAACGGATCTGGAAATCAGATCTGTCCCACAAACAAGATCACTGCCACGAAATGCTCGCTGTCCCGGTCCTGCTCTACTCATTCGACACCGTCGGATGGCGTAGAGACGAGCTTAAACGGCTGGACATAGACACACGCAAGACAATGAACATCCAGCGGAGTCTGCACCACCGACCTTCCAACCCCGTGCATTTATATGCTACGTCAGAGCGGCAGGCGTGGGCTCTTAGGATTGGAGCGTCTCCATTAACCGCATGGTCCCCGGAATGTAATAACGAGTAATAACGCAAGTGATGTAATAACAAACTCGGGCCCGCTCGTCCGGGTGTTGTATTACCATCTACGGCACTCTTATGGGATGGACCGGGAGCCCGTGCCGCCTTGTTTGCCAGGAGATATTGATTCCGTTGTCATGAGCGAGAGGTGCAAGATTTATTGGAACTTCCAGTTCGCGACCGGCGGGCCGTTTCAAGCGATTAAGCCTGATGTTGTCCTCTTCGATTTTGACGACGAGACGATATAAGTCATTGAGTTCTCCGCCCCGGCTGAGGTGAACGTGTCGCGAAACGAAGAGGAGAAACGGCGCAAGTATCAGCCTCTCCTGGCCGAGCTATGTCGTTTGCACCGGGGATTCAGGGTGACTACTCTCGTTGTCCTCATCATCAGCGCGATTAGGGGGATGAAGGAGTATTTTGTATAAGGCCTCGCCGGCATATCGGTTTGCAAACGCGGTATCCGGTAGCTAGCGGGTTGGATGCAGAAGCCGGTCATACTTGGATCCCTCCGTTCACTCAGGCAACACGATTGTGGACTGCGGTAGCCGCTTACACTCTGGCTTGAGGGAGCGGCTATAGCGGAGCAATATTTGATTTTTTCGCGCGTCTTTTTGACTAGGCGGCAGCCAAGGTGGTGTCGGAACTCTCGAGTGTCGTTCAGCATTATTATTCCGGTCTAGATTGAGACCGAGCTTAACCCCGGGGAGTAGGTGAATGTTTCCCAGTGCAAACTGAGCAAGTGCGTTGCCCGGAACAATACAATATATTATATAATTTTAAAAAATAGAATATAAAAGTAATAACAAGATAATAAGATTTAGAACTATGTCGGAGTAATAAAATGTTACAGGGATACCGCGACACAAACAAAATTGAATAACGAAATAACAAAATAAAAAAAGCATTTGGAAATGAGACAGGGCAAAATTTTCCGACGGACGAGAAAGTCGAAAAAATAAAATAAGTTAATAAAAGAAATATTTGAAAATATCCAAAGAAAAAAATACCCCGCAATAAACTAGACCGTTTAAAAAGAACAAAAGTTTTTTTTACTACTTCCCGTGACGTTCCAGGTCCCGAGAAAACTCTCTGAAATGTGTGTACACGTTCGTTTTCAATTGCATCCTCGTAGGCAATATTTTCGCAAGAATGCTACGCAACTTTGTCTCCTTCTCCAGGTGGCATTGGCGCTTAGTGGGGATTGAAAGAAAACAATTAGCAATTTACGCAACATGCGTTGTATTCGCCCGGAACGCGAAATATTACTCACTTCGTTTCTGACATCACGCATTGCCGTTTTATGGACACTGTATACACCTGTGTGGCAACCGCCGAAGCCGATGTTCAGCTTCACCAACCATGTATCATGGTCAGGATATTCAATTATCATTCTCGCCAAGGCGCTGCAAAGCTGCAAACAATGTATCCTCGTAACAAACGCCCCAATTGCACTAAAATGGGATTGCTCCCTGTTTTCTCTAAAATATAGGATGAATAAAATAATTTGTGAACATTTGGCACCTCCTGAAATGTGTTCACCTCCAGCGACGGGGGATAGTCGACATTATTTTCCTTCAAGAGTGTTATGAATTCGCATTTAAGAATGAGTCGCTTCTGACATTTCAACGATACTCCTGTGCCGTAGAAATTTAATTTAAAAAATGTCGCGGTCAACGACCCCCGGAATCGAAATTGTCGATAGGAATAGAAAAAAGTTTTTGTTTTATTGTTAGTTTATTGATTAAGGTTAGTGCATAAATTAACTTGAACATGGAAAGTTCATAGTTAATTAACTTTGAAGGTTAATTAATAAATTGATTTTTACCGTTGACGTGAATTTATAATAACAAATCAACGGAAATTGACAAATCAAATGTAATAATTAATAATCAATTCCTATCATTTTAATTAAGTAAGTCTAGAATTTGATTTAATTTTAATTAAATGAATATTCTTTCCTTTTTAAATTAATCTATTTGATAACTTCATAATGAATTTAATGAATACATTTAATCTGATTAAATTAATTAAGAATTGATTTTTTCAGAGACATGTCAACAACAAAAGCATCCGAATAATCATTCACATTTGAGCGTACAAATGTGAACGAACATTACAAAATTTAGATCGCAAATTTAAAACTTGTTTGTTCAATTAATTAATATCGCCAGTAAAGTTTGATCATTGATATTTTTAATTTGACCCAAACAAACTTATTTGTGCTAATGCGAGTAAAATCTGATTGCATCAAAGAGTTGAATCAATTTTTTTCTATCATTTCAACGTTCGTACCCATTATCGGAACCTTCAACTCGCAAGCAACAAAAACGTCCTTTTTCTGCATGACACCAGGCAATATGAAAGCCTGTCTTCCGGCCGTCAACTTTCTCAATCTTCTGTACTGGCGTGGATTTGAAAAAATATTTTCGATGCCGGAATTGCATGCATGGCTGACATTTTTTACGTTTCCCGACTTTTTTGGGTTGACGATCCAAAGATTGTCGAGACAAACGTCTGGTCGGACGGTGCGAATCCATTCGCGCAAAATATTTTCAAGGTCATCGTTTTCGACCGAATTCGGACAAACGTAGACCACTTGAGCTTTTTCGTTCTCGAGCCACGACAATCGACCGAACTGTGAAGATTTTTAAGGGGAAAAAGCTATTTTTGCTTGGGAGTGGACAAGATTGCAATGGTTGTGTACAAGAATAGAGTTACTTGGGTATTTTGCAAACTACGAAAATTCATCTTGGCACGATTCCTCAGGGTCTTGGGATAGCTGAACGAAGGAATCTGAACGACAATGTGCGGATTCTCGAGAATTCCGCACAGGGTTTTCGTCACGCAATGTGTCCTAGGCCACAACAAGACATTTGTTAATGTAGTGTTCGAAACTTTTTTTAAGACTTATTAAAAAGTGTCAAGGTCGCTATGGGGACCTGGAAAATTCAATCGTCGTCGCTATGACAATCGGCCAGGCCAATTGTCCCAGGTATGCCGATCGGTAAGCTAATCGTCTCCACTTTACCGATCAGAAAACCCAATCGTCCTTAGTGTGCCGATCGGCGAAGTGAATCGGCCCCATTATGCCGATCGGCAAAGCCAATCGTCCCCGTTATGCCGATTGGCATAAGAGAAATGCACCTTAAGAGTGAAACAACAGGACTGACCATCTCGTGAGTTGTCTGCAGAGCGAGGCCACTCCTCGTCTGCCGATTCGGTCGAATCTTTTCAAATTATCAAAACGGTCGGTGCCGAGGCCACAAGCGCCGTCGAAAATTTCGGTGCACCATTCACGCCGAGAGTAAATTTCCTTCCCGTCACCGCATTTATCGTTCGTTTCCTCGCTTTGAATTACTTTGCCGCAACTCTTGATCGACGAATGATGCTCCGTCGCTGATTCGCGGACGCCGATCGGCCAGACGTCGTCATGGTATTCGTCGTATCGTATACACGACAAAGTTTTTTCCTCGACGAATGACTCCAGCTTGTCCGAAGTTACCGAAAGTTCTTCCGATTCCGTGCTGCTTGTTATACTGGTGCCACGCTTGGAGAAGACTTGATCGACGATCTCCGGACAATCACCCCATTTGCCGATCAGATCGGACCTCCCTTGATGTCCTATGACGAAGGGCTCGACTTCCTCGCAATTCGATTGGGTCAAGCGTCGCAGAAGACTCGCGAGACTTGAGGGATCTCGCAGTTTGCAAGATCGGCTGGATTTTTCGCCGATTTCGTCGTCGCAAGAATCCCATGCGTGCCGATTTTCATCGTCCTTCTCACTGCCGACAGAGCGACTAGTTTCTCGATGCAAAGAAGGATGAGGCTCTTCGTTATCACCGAACGAAGAGACAATTCGATCTGTCGGATCGATTCGGCGGTCGGCCGACACTTTCCGTTCAGTCCAACTTTCGATCGAAGATTCCAAGGGCGCTGCAAGGTCAAGGTCCGACCGAACCAAAGAGGCTTTGTAGCTTCGGACGAAGGAATACTGACCTAGGACCAAAGATCGAATGGCATTCAATGAAAGGTCGTCCAGGCAATGACAATCGACTTCCGGTGAATCCAGTCGTGCAACCGGAAGTCCCGGAGTCCTCGAGCTCGAAGGGATTAACATTCTTCGTCTTATATCCTCGTAAAGGGCTCTCTCGATAATTCGCACGAAGCCGTTTATTTCCTCTTCCGTGTAATGGGAGTTGGAACGAATTCTTCGCAAGGCCCAGTGGCCCGATGATTTGTTTTCATACTTTCGGTCACCAGAAATCTTAATCGGCTCTTGAATTGATTTCCCGCGTGGACATTTCACCGAATTAGTTTCTTTCGAACTACGTTCGGAACACAATTTCGACGAATCGTCCTGACTGTCCGTAAAATTATCGGTCTGCGTCGATCCTTCCGAATCGGAGGGAAAATTTTGTACGCAAGGGTTTTCGAAATGACCGAAAGTCGACGCGGTTGAGGCAAAACTCGAATGAAACGACGATTCTTCTGACATTTTTCCTTTTGATCGGATTTTTCTCGTTTCACAATTTTGGAAATTGAGGTTAATTTTGACATTTGTCACAGGATGCGTGGTACAATGAACCAGAAGTGCTCTACAACCGACTAATCGATTGCATCGATTGCATCGATACCAAAATTATTCTTCCACGACAAACCTCATTTATTTTATCTATGAGATTTGAACCTTCATTAGTTTTTTCTGATCCATCTAATTTAAGTTGAGATGAAATAAATTTACAACAACAAAAAAATCAAGAATATTTAATAAAAATCTGGGTGTACTCATAGTTTAAGAAAATGTAAATTAAATTTATTCCTGTCCTTTATCATTTTTGAGCATTGATTCAAGTTTATATTATTGTTTTTAATTAACTCCTTTTTTCAACTGAAGTATAGTATAAAAAATGCACAAATTCTGTTAATGACTGATCCGTTATTTATTACTAAAAGAAAAAAAGTCACAACAATGTCGTAGGAAATGTGGAATATCGGGACTAACAATAAAGGTACTTTTATTTATGGCACGTCTTCACAATTAAAAAGTTGATCAGGATCTTCTCTCGCAGTTTCCGCTGAAGATGCCATCCCATTGCCTTGCATGGGTCCTCTCGAAAGTTTGTCAGGATGAAACAAAACGAGATGATTTTTGTGACAATACTCGAGGCCTATTATGAAAATAGCCGCCATCAAACCCAACAGCAGGAGAACAATTGCAGGACTAAATTCCTTGACTTGAACTGGCACAGGCTTCTCGCTGTGGGCATCGGGACATCTTGGACGTGGGGTTACCCAGAGGTTACTCAAGGCATCGGTAATACCGTGCTGCACCATGCGTCGTAGTCTGAAAATACCATTTTTTGTAATCCCAATGTTTACGAAGAGATGAGAGGTCGGGTTTTCAATCCCTTTTTATCATCGCTTATATATTTTTTCTTTAAATTATCTCCAAATATTGTTTTTAGTTTGGATTATTTTCACCATTTTAGGATAATGAACGTAAGGGTAATTTAAAGGGTAATAATATAATACAATATTATTATTATTTGTTATGTTTACTTTCCGTAGAACAATGAAAATAATAAGTATTTCAATAAAACAAAAATTGTGATACACTAATAATATTATTATTACCATCAGCACAATATTATGATGAGTATAATCTTTATTGCGATTAATATTGAGATCAGGAAAAAGATCATCTCTACATAAAACATAGAAGCGATAATTGCAACATTAATTGAATTTTTTTCATTGAATCGTTTCAGAATTAGACATCAATTCATTTGATTATCGTAATATAGTTTTAAAACTTGTATATATTTTTTTTTGGCACGAAATTACATTGACCCGAAACGCTTTATTATTCGTTACTATATTTTATAAACTATGTATTGTTTAGTATAAGACACGCACCCGTATGTGATCATTTTTTTGAATGGGGACTTTTTGGCCGTTACAATGGTGACTGGTCTCAGTCCGATCATTTGTATTTCTTGGAGATCACATATCTCGTCCTCGGTGAACGTTTCCTAATATTGTTCTGCTGTCGTTAGTTATCGATGATTAGTTTTATCAAATATTGATATGCAAATGACCGAATCCAAACGTATACCTGTATCGCTTTATATGACAAAGCCGTGTCTACGTGAAAAGCGTAGCCCCCTTTTTTCACTAGATTCATTCCAGTAATGGCATCCGTGTACGAACCGTTTGGCCTTTCTTTCGTCGGTTTTATTCTTTTCTCGTACAACGCAAGCTGGACTGGATCGTTTATGGTCTACGATATTTACAACAATTTTCATGTTGTTATGATTTAAAATTATAATGCCCAATTCTTGGCGTGCAAAATAATTATTGTTATATACTATTAAGGTGGTTAGCTATGTGTTTTGAAAATTATAGTAAAAATGATGTATTTTTATCGAATGCCATGAAATTGATTAGTTGTTATTGTTCGGAATTTATCAAACAGTATCTCGAAGTACTTTCTGCTCCGAATTCAACACGAGGAATTCTCAACTTACTCGAAAATAATCAAAATAATAAACCATGTCCTCGAACCACA
Organism: Ophion slaviceki; assembly: GCA_944452715.1. Lineage (NCBI taxonomy): Eukaryota > Metazoa > Arthropoda > Insecta > Hymenoptera > Ichneumonidae > Ophion > Ophion slaviceki. Next base: position 3,839,730 of record OX101789.1, read on the forward strand.
CGTCAATGTTGCTATCTTTAAGGTCGGTCGGCGTCGTGATGAATCGCGGCGCTTCAGCAAGGAGCGAGCCAACAATCGAGGCTGAATAAAATTGAAACAGCAGAACTCCCCAAAAGAAAAGAAAGATGAAACCTATACGACCGGAAATAATTCGTGGAACGTCGGACGTGCCTGGAAAAAAACGATTGATTTATAAAATAAACAGACTCGAAAATAAAACGAAATAAAATGCAAATTGTTTATTTCTTACCGAAACTAAATCAAATTTTTATTGCCAAGTGTCGCAAATTCGGTCGGGGTAGTGGGGTGGTAAGATGAGGTGAGGGATAAGTTTTAATCCGAGGAGAGAGTTTTCATATGAAATGTAAAAATGGTCCTCTTGACCTAATAATTGTAAATGTTTCTTGGACCAATTTTAATTCTTTACTTAGTTCGATTTTCATATACATAGTCGCTACATAAGTATCGAATAACTTTTGTTTAAGCAGATACCAAAAATGGCTATGGATAGGACCGAATTTCAAGGTATCGAGGCTGAGGCGACGAAGAAGTGTGAGGTCCCAATTATTTATTTTTCAAACAAGAGAACTTTTTCAGTAGAGATTGAATAATTTATTGCGAACATACAAGATCCTTTCAAACAACATACGTTGGTTGAAATTTGCGAGAAGACATTTCCCAACATCACCTCTAAATTCGATTACAATTGTAATGTTGTTCCATTTTTGAGAGTGAATAAATACATTTTTAGTGTGTAGTTATATACTGTACGCTACACATGAGTTAGACTTACCAATTTAAAAGTTCTTTTTCTTTCATTTAAACAGCTTTTAGACATTGTGACGGGGATATTTCTCTCTACGCGAAAACGGGAACTCAATCCGAGATCTGGTGCGAGAAAACCGTCACCTTCGGCCGTTCCTGCCGTGCGCGTGCATCCGCAGTACCCGGGGTGCCAGAGACCTCTTATCGCCGGACATCTCAACCGGAATAAACTGGCGTCGGGGGGGATCCAACCCGACCCACTAAACGGAGACTGGAACTCTCCTTGATTTTTGGTCTCCCGATATCCTAACCGGGTTCGGAGACTGGAGCTCTCCTCGATTTTTAATCGCCGGAATCGTCTAACCGGACTAAACTGGATGCACTTGCACGGGGCAGAACGTATGCGCTAAAGCACGGCCGCTCAGGCTGTGGGATATGTTCGAGGGGTCGGGATTCACTGGGGAGTAGCTTGACTTTTAACGGTACCTGTCACTATTTGCGACACCGGTAACATCACAATAAAATAAAATCATTTTTATTTAATTGTGCGGGAGCTGGTGGGTTAACCACCCGTGAACTTTTTACGTAAACGGAACTCAACGCGAACGCGAAATGCACGCCGAAACGTCACACCAACGGGAACGAGAGAGCACCACGACGTGCCTCTAAGGCGAGAACCAGAGCGCGAGAGAGACACGACACGTCGCTCTATCGCGAAGCTCGTGGCTCGACGTCCGATCGACAACTGTCACGATACATGAAAAATCGGGAGCGATCGCCGTTTTGGAAGACAACCGTCTCACGCGAAAATTCGTTAGCAACTCTCTATCTCGCGCGACCAAGGCCGGCGTGCGAGGAATTATGCGAGAGCGAGACAGAGCGCGTAGACCAAAAAAATGTCAACACGCTCGCGGGATCGGACCATGCGAAATCGCCGGTTCAAGCGAGAACTTTATCTCATACAATATCGAGAGCTGAAAGATTATTTCGGGAGCGGGAATATTCTGAAAGAATATTCCTTTCGGAATCTATAATTTCTACCCGAGTTACCCCGAAAACGGAACGGTAACAAATCGGAACCTTTTCTCATCGGTAACATGGAGGCTCTCGGAGATCACATCCCCGGGTCACCGTGCGAAAGCCGGCAAAGCTTCTCTCCAGAAGCACGGCGCGGAAACCTCCAGCCTCCACCCGTAACCCAAACGGCCCGCTCTCCAGCACGATGCACCACTACAGTGAGGCGCCCGCGTCGCAGCCGGGCGTGCACCGATTCCCCGAGAAGCCTCGTTGGGTGCATTTCTCGGTCGGGATTGCTCGGTACGTTGAGCCACACGCCGCTCGACCGAGTTCCGCACGCCAACCTAACCTAAACGACAGCACAACCCAAAACCTCAAACTTAACAAGACAAACATACTAGAGAAAAGACCCTTAACACTAACGGATGGGTCGCAACCCGGGCATCGAGAGCATATCTTGATCATCGGTAGCATTTTTGTGACGTGGCTAAAAAAAATCACGTCACAATATATAGCATATACTGGCTGATGCTTACATCGGCCAACATATGCTATATGAAGTTTTAGTACCTACTGATCGCCAGACGCTCACCTCTGGCGCCGAGTACTAAAACTCCCGAAGACGTTTTTTAACAGTTGTGGAAAACAATATGAGTAAACATATATTTCCCATTTCCGGAAACTTTATAATCCAGAAACAAGAATATAATTAATGCGGAAAATTATAATCCATTTAATATTTTCCTTTCAAGGAAAATTCCAAATTCATTTCAATTTTTTATGGAAATCCGTATTGAAAATGTTATTAAGAATAAGTGCTTCGTGAAAGTGCGACAACTATTTTTCCATTGTCAGATTTCGGAAGTGTTTTTTTTTCACTAAGTGTTTCCTCCTGAGTAAAAATCGTGCTAGCCGTTCCGAGTTACGACCTAGTAACTGGCTCGCCCAATTGAGCTCGTACGAACTGACCAATAGCTGCCTCACTATATGAGTTAGTAATATTCTGAATATTTTGTTATCCGGCTGTTGTCTATTCATTGCCCAATATATTTTCACTATAGATGTCGTTGCGTTACATTAAAAATGCCACCTATTTTTCGATAATCCAACTTTGTATATTGGAAGATATGTAGACGATACCAAAATTCATAAATTAAAGAAATAGAACCCGCTAAGTGGACAATGTCACAACTCACCGCCGAGAGGTCCCGGTATAGAAATTACGTTATCCATAAGCATTCGTCTCATATAATTTAAAATTGAATAATTAATTCATTTACAGAGCAAATATCATAACCGTCATTAATTAATGACAAAGAATATCGTAAAAGGGTAAAAAGATTAAAGTAATTTGCACAAAAAAAATTCACGACAAAATATATCCAGCCGCAAATGTTTTTTTTATCTATTCGCCATCTCATTTTTTGTTCCCCGTCACCAACGGAAAAAAACTAGGTCATGGCTAGGTCAAAAAAATTATACAGTCACAAGATATTTCTTACAATCTAATCACCATCTAATATTTGTATTAAATCGCTAGCCGATCAAAGCGTTACAAAGTTGGGTAGTCGATCGCTAAAACGGCTAGCTAATAGAGATCCGGAACGTAACTTTATTAGCTTGTGGCTAGGGGGTGATGAGTTACATTTCCACTCAGGATACTGTTCATTAGCAAATTTCAACTCAAAATTTGAATTGTGGAGACCATTCTTTTGTGGAGACCCCGTGGCATTAGCTTCCGCCCCTCCCCCCAAATCCGGCCGTGATTATGGAATGTCCGTTCTAGATTTTAGGCTCTTTTTTCAAACGTCTAAAAAAATCTTATGAAAATGACCTTGCTGCGTAATCGCTGCGACGATATCGATCCCCGTAGTGGTATGTAAATCGCGTGCATCACCGACGACAAATTTTTTTTCCACCATCCTGGTCAACAATAAAATGAGGTAAAAGATTGCTCCAACGGCCGTGACAAAGTACCAGACCTCGGAAACGAATGGCTTCAAGAACGGATTCCGCAGGGTGCTCTTCTTGGGGTGCCGGAATATAAAGCTCAGTCTGAAATATTTGATAGATCATTAAGGCCACTCTAAAGGCCAAAAAGTAGGCTTTTTGGGGATTTTTTTCAGAAAAACTACACAATAAATCGAGATTACGAAAAAAGGGTGTTTATCATACGTATCAGTGACTGTATAAAATAATTGTTTTGAACCGATTAATTTCAAAATGGCTGCTGTGCCGCGTTTATCTCAAAACTGCATTTTTTAAGGATGTATGGCAGCTACTGCAGAGTCGTTACAGAACTGATTATGCAATTTGCAAAAATCGCATTTAAAGACTAAATAAAATAATTGTAGTATTCGTTGAAGCTAAAAAGGAGATTTACCACAGCTCAAAGTAAAACATGGGGTACAGAAAGAAGAATTTTCAATTTTTAACTGCAAATTTAGTTGCTGATTTGATGTACGTTTTCCCCGACGTTGTCGTGGTTACGACATACGAGCTAAAGAAATACGAAAACGGTCCCATTTAACTCGCAATATCTCGCAAAATATATGGGCACATGTCGATTTTTTTTTAACGTATCATGCATATTACAGCGATACCGCACAAAAGTTTTTTTTACAAAAGAGTACTCCGGAAATACCTTTTTTGCCAATGTAAAGGGAATTTTGGACGTACAGTCCTATGTTCCCCGTGTTAAATGACCCAACTTTGAATTCGTTTATCTCAGCATTCACGTGGGCAAATTTTGTTTTTTTAATCTCAAAAAGTTCTCGATATTTTCCTTTACAATATCAGTGAGTTTCAATTCGAACAGTAGTAAATAACTTAATTGCCATACATCCTTAAGTTGGTCGGAAACATTACACAGACAATTTTCAACCGATTCGCTTGAAATCTTGAATATATCTTGAAAAATACATTGTCTATGGAAGTACGTAGGATTTTTTTTATATTGCATAGTTCATTTGTTATTAACAATTATCTGACGATTTTTTCGGCAAACTTATCACTTTCCAAAAATGTATTTGTAGTTTTTCTGAAAATAAAATCCCCAAAAAGCCAATTTGTTCGGCCTCTAGAGTGGCCTACCCCTCAAGAAAAAACTCAGAGTCAATGAACGTTCCCGAATTTTAACAAAAAAAGAATTCGTTTTTTCAGATGAACTTTTTTGACCTCGAAAACTTTTGAGCTATCATGAATATTCGCGTAACGTATATATTTTTTGGATTGCTAGTATCAATCTGAAGAATAACGTTTGATTTGTCAAATGATCTTAATATTTGTGGCCGAATTCAGCAGCGTCATAAAGCGTGCAAAACATCGATTAAAGAAGTATTCTCCAATTCCAGCCTAATTGAACGACGTTCAATTGTTTCTACACCAGTATGTTAAAAATTCCACATTTTTTGCAAAGCATCATACCTTTAAAAATGAACTGAAACATCAAACCTGCTGAATTTAATAAGTTTTTTTTTAATGCATCTTATCGATTTCATTACCTTACTACAAAAGTTTCTACTGTGTATTCGCACACGTCCATTCGATCGACCTTGTACCGTAAGGGTGTCACACTTATGTCGACTGAGCCGTTCACCATGTCGGCCAAAATTCCAGTCCACGTGCCATTTACGAGATAACCCCACGACGTGGCTCGTTTCAAATTAATCCTTTCAACCACCAAAATAATTAACGTGAAGCAACGATGTATTTGTCCAAAATCAAGACAAACCAGCAGTGAAATTATTTTTTTGCGAACTCTGTCATTACGTAAAATTGTAGACGTCTCGCAGTTGCAAAATTAATGCATAGTGATAACGTGTCATCGTATCTAAGTGACGATTTACTGGCGTCTTTAGGTATGTTTCCCAGTCCGGCAGAGCCGGATTCATTAACTACAAATATAAGATAATAGAAAAAACACAATTATTGGGATATTTTAGAAATTTCAAGGCCGAAGAATTAGAAACTTTAAGAACTAGTTTTTGAAGTAATTACATTATTTTTTATAATGATAATAATAATAATATAAAGTTAAAACGTAGGAAAGCTGGCGTGCATATCGCCCGGGGCACCGAAACAGAGCAGTCCCTCGCAGTAGCCACCAGCGTGGCAGGCAAAAACTAGGTTCCGGATAGGCCGAGTCAGGCCCCCCACAGCCGGTCTCTCTCCGATGGGGACCAAAGATCAGTTGGGAGGGTCACCCGGATTGGATCCACGGCAACAACCACGGCTGGCAATCGGTGCTCCAAATGGACGGAGGTACGCAAGGTGGACCTCATCCGCTGCTGGAGGGATAGCGTGCCGTCACCACGAGGGTACATGGCGAGGCTGCAAACCCGGTGGTGCCAAGTACACCCAAGGCTTGCGCACCTCTCGCAACAACATCTGCAAGACCAGGCCGCCCGCTTGCGACGACAAGGCTTCGATCTCTCTTATCAATACCACCAGGGCTGTCGGGCACTGCCGGGGGGCCGACTGATCCTCCTCCCACCGGGCAGTCGTTCCCCTCCCGTCCCCCTCCCGTCCGCCGTTGGCGGGTCGATTTGACAGAGGACTGGGAGGGAGAAAATCACTGGGAATCTTTCTCGTCAGCCTAGTTGCCTAAAAGTGGCAAATAAGTCCCTTGCAGCAGCCATTCCTGAAACTGCTGATCACCTTGAACTGGGCTGTGTATCTCGAGGCGGTTGGGGCGAGATCTCGGACACGTAATGTCACAGCGGCGTTCATAGTCAGGCCTCTGCGGACGGTTGCACAGCTCCAGAATAAAACCAATCAAGCACGGAGGCATGCATCGCGTTTTCAGTGTGCGATATCATTCATTACGACGGGGAGGGCGCTCACCCCGGAAATCTGAAAAATTAGCTCGGAAGTGAAATGCCGTCACCACACATTGAACAAAGCTATCCTCCTTATGAAGGAAGAATACGTGGAAAAAGATGGGGAACCTGGGGGCTGTAAACAGTTTCAAAAGAGGCTGGGACGGGCGTTAGACAACACCTGCTTCCGATCTGACCCAGGCCGCTGGTTCCAATCCCCTGCACCTGTCACCGACAAAGCGCCAACAGCTGTTCAGGTGGAGCGGTTTTGGGGAGAATTATATAGTGAGGAGAGGCATTTTAATAAAATTACTCCATCTCTGGGACGGTTCGACGGGTTTTGCTGGCGATAACCGAGTCAGCGTGCCCACTGTCTTCCAGCCAAACTGGGTGTGGTGAAGAGGGCGCTGAGTAGCATGAAGAACGACGTCGCTCCCGTGCCAGATGGGATTAACATCTTCTGGTGGAAAAAAATCACGTTTACCCGTAACCATCTGACCCGCATCTTCTCGTCGTTCATCGATGGGACGGCGCCAATCCCTGCATGGCTGACAGAGGGAAGGCCGGTGTTACGTCCAAAAAAAGATTTCCGAAAGATACTTTATGAGCGAGTTCTGCGCGAGATCGCGCCTGCGTCGCCGGAGATACACGAACAAAGAGAATCCAAGAGCGGGCTGGGAGGTTGTGAGGAGAACCAGCTGGTGGACCGCTGCATCACGCAAGACACGGTCCAACACAACCGTAACCTCTCTGTCGCTTGGGTAGACTAGCGTGAGGCGTATGACACTGTTAGTTACAAACTGATCATGCACACACTCCAATGCCTTTCGGTGAGTCCTTACATAGTGGGATGCGGTAAGCAGCTCATGCCGCTCTAGAAGACGTGCTTAACAGTTAAAACTAACGGAGACAACGTGTCGACAGGAGTGGTGGGTTATAGAAGGGGGATTATCCAGGAAGATTCTCTCAGCCCCCTCCTGTTTTGCGTCTCACTTTTACCCCTATCAATCGCCTTGCAGGCTGCACGCAGGTACGAAGCAGGGGCCCCCGGAGGCGTGGGCGGGAGGCCACCCATCTATTTTATATGGATGACCTCAAGCTATATACTCCTCGGCTGGGGGGACTTAAGCTTCTCTTGAACATCGTAGTGATGTATACGCGGGCGGCTGGTATGGACTTCGGATTGGACAAGTGCGCTATTCATCTCAGGAGAGGGAGAGCAGAAGATGTCGCAGCTGATGTTCGGCTGATGGACGGGAGCGTCTTAAAACACCTGGACGCCGGAGGGTCTTACTGGTACCTTGGCATCGATCAGCGCTCTGTACAAGACGCTCAGTGCATCAAAGGGGCCCTCTGCAGCGAGTATAGGCAGCCTATCAGACAAGTCTGGAAGTCAGATCTGTTTGGGAAAAACAAGGTAACTGCCATCAATATCCTCGCTATCCCGGTCCTGCTCTACTCATTTGTCATCGTCAAATAACGTGGAGACAAGCTTAAACAGCAGGACATCGGTACACGCAAGATAATGAACATCTAGCGGAGTCTGCACCCTCGATCGGCCGAAGTGAAAGTGTCGCGAAAGGAAGAGAAGAAACGGCTCAAATGTCAGCCTCTCCTGGCCGAGCCACGTCGTTTACACCGGGGATTTTGGGTGATTTTCGTTGTGCTCATCATCAGCGCGCTTGGGAGGATAAAAGAGGCTTTTGTGTCGGGCCTCGCCGGCATACCGGTTTGCAAATCCGGTGTCCGGTTGTTAGCAGGTCGGATGAAGACAGCGGTCATACTTGGATCCCTCCGCTTAATCAGGCAACACCACTGTAGACTGCGGTAGCTGCTCACCCTCTGGCTTGGGGAGCGGCTATCGCAGAGCGATATTTGATTTTTCGCGCGTCATTTTGACTGGGCGGCAGCCGAGGTGGTGTCGGAACCCTCGAGTGTCGCTCAGCCTTATTGTTCCGGTCTAGATTAAGAACGAGCCTAACCTCCGGGGGTAGACGAATGTTTCCCAGTGCAAACTGAGGAAGTGCGTTGCCCGGAGCAATGAAATATATTATATTAAAAATAATAAAAATAGTAATAATAAGAGCGTTTGTCAATTTTCCTCGCGTCTCTTTGACTGAGCGGCAGCCGAGGTGGTGTCGGAGCCTTCGAGTCTGGTCCGACATTATTTTCCGGTCTAGATTAAGATCGTGCCTAACCTCCGGGGGTAGGTGAATGTTTCCCAGTGCAATCTATTGAAATGCATGCCCGGAGAAATAAGTCGATTATGCTTTTTGAAAAATATATATAGTTATTTGAATTGTAGCTTTCGTTTGTACAGGGTCCTTCTCCTTATTATATTCCCCGCCATATTCCATCTCACTTCCCCACCTCGCGGCTGCAGCCGACTTCTCCATCTATGTCGCGAGATACAGTACCACGAGTACCGGTCCGTGTGCGTGACATCCGTGGAAAACTGGAGCTACGTCACGCCCGTATTTTTTTTCTCCGAGCCTACGAGAGTGCGATTCGAACCCGCGACCTCCCGATGTACTGGTTCAGAAGCAAGTACGTTAACCACTAGACCAGGACACCGGTTAATATCTATATATTATTATTATATAATAGATTTTATTGCACCGGGAAACGCACTTCTTCACCTTGCATTGAAAAACGTGCACCTACCCCCGGTGGTTAGGCTCGATCTTAATCTAGACCGGAACAATAATGTTAAGCGGCACTTGCGGAGTCCGACATCACCGTGGTTGTCACTCAGACAGTAAAAAATAACGCGATAACAAGTCTTGAAATCGCTCTACAATAACCGCTCGTTTAAGCCAGCTACCAACTAACAGGGCACCTAAACTCGACTCAAAAGTGGCCCGAAGGGGTTCCATGACCCTTCGCCCGTACCATCAACTTCCGCCCAATCCCCAGCGTTCATGCTCCTTATCCGTGGAGCGCTGGCATTGCACCCGGACCTCCACCGATTCTTGGGGACCTCCGTCAAGCGCTCCTCTCCGTCGGGCAGCTCGAAACTTTGAGCCATACTCCCCTTGACGAATGAGAACACCCGAAAGCCCAACAAAACCCAATGAAATCGAAATCTCGATATCGGTAACGGGTAATCGTAATGTGTAGCCGGGGCGAATCGAAGGGATCAGACCATCTGGGAACAAAACTGATCAGTAGCTGTCCGGGGAATTCTTTGTGTCCGTGAGTTACAAAAAATCACGTTATACGACATTTAAAAAACCTTGTCGATTACTGGGTCGTGACCACGTCAATAACTGGGTACGTTTCGAACACAGGTGAACACCACGCGATCGAAAAAATATTGCAAATTATTTTATGATGAAATAGTTATTCATCATTATTGAAAATGAATAAAAATTATGATTCTGACGTAATAACCATAATACGTTTTATTTTTTAAATGAATAAAATTATATGTGAGAAACTTTATGTCTTGAACGGTTTGTCAAATGTTTAAATAAAAAGCAAAAATTTTCTGACTGAGTAACTAAAAATTATTCTTGTGACACAATCATGTCAACAATGACGGACCTTTGCATAAGTAGTTAAAGCAGTTTAAACGCATGTGGCAATTAGCGGGACGTTCACATGGCGATTACTAGACCGACCGTCATGGCGACATGACAATGACCCCCACAATAGCGTCTTACAAAGATTAAGAACCTTTTTCTCGAAAACTGTACCAGGTACGAGGATTTCGCAATGATGTTCTTCTTCGTAATAAAAAAAACTGATTGAGAATAAATTAAAATAACTTTTACTCACTTTCCAAGTTGACCTATGTAAATTTGCAGAGTCGAGCAATCTGGTTAAAGTGACAGCTACAGGGCCAACTACCATATCTCCCACCATGCAGGCTCAATCTCGCGCCGAATACGCTCATAGAATATCCCGTGAAAAACGACGCAACCGACCCAACCGGCCGATGAATGGCAGCACTACCGGCTTAGTGTTGCGCCACGGTAGGAGTGATCTCTTCGGCCCAACGTTAGGATGTACGGTTGGCCAATTGTAGGCTTACCGGAAATCCTAACAGTTCGCCGGGTATTGGCCCAACATTGGGCTACAGAGATCACGATCATTGGCTAACGGTTGGCGTGATCACCGGCCCATAGTAGGGCTAAGGTCGGCTTCATATCGTTGGCGCCATATTCAGGATAGTGTTGGCCTAGTGTAGGGCTGTCAAAACAACCCAATGCTTAGCCAACAATCGATCAGATTCACAAGTTTCTGTGCTCGATGATTGCTCATCGAAAGAATTATTGGATTCACTAACATCGTTATGCACAATCACTTGTTCGTGGAATGTTTCCAAATTTCTTTCACTATCTACTTGTCTTTTTGTTTTGTTGTCTCTGATCCTAACCTGCTGTAAAGAGTCTTCTCATTTTTGTCGTCGTTTTAACACTGGGCGTTTCTCAATACTATCATAATAATTCGGCATTTCTTTAATACACCACAAAACTTTAGTATAAATCAATTTTATTTTTAATAATGTGAATTTCAGATAACCGTAATTATGAGTTTTTATTATCACAGGACGTAGAAAATTGCATGCAGCGATAATAAAAAAGATACAATAATAATATACGTAAAAAAGCATTCTTGTATATATGTATGGACTATACCATTCAAAGCCAGTGTTGGGCCAGGATTGGCAATTCGTCAGTTTGCCATGCTAAAAATAAGCATTGGCAAAACCACGGTTAAACGATTGGCTCAGACTCAGGGCCTGCGCTCGCCCCGACAATTGGCCGATGGTCATTAATTAGTACTGGCCCAGTGTTGGCTCTTCGATGGTGTGCCGAGCTTCATTTCGAGACTGGCAAACCCATGATCAACCGATTGGCCCATGTTCGGGGCCAACACTGGGACCCGATAATTGGCTGAAAGTTGGTAATCGATATTTGGCGCAAGGTTGGGTGTTCGTTGGTTTGCCATGCTTTAAATGAGCACTGGCAGAATCATGGCCAAATCATTGGCCCGTATAAAGGACCAACACTGGGTATTAGCGGTTGGTGCTATATCGTACCAAGCGTCGGCCGCATCTTAAGCGCCGGCAAATTTTTCACGGGATCTGCGTAAAGATAGTGCGGAGCGCACTCAGGCCCGTTATCGGGTGTTGGCTCTTCAGCGGAACACGTCACCCCCTTTGGGGTGTAAATACGGCCCTTCCCTCTGTCAGCTATGCAGGGATTCGCACCATCGCATCAGCGAACGACGAGGAGATGCGGGCCAGATTGATATGGGTGCATGTGAGTTTCTCCTACCAGAATGTGTTAATCCCATTCGGCCCCAGTGGCGGACTAAGGGGGGGGGGCGGAGGGGGCGGTCCGCCCCGGGCCACTGGTCCTGGGGGGGCCTCCAAATCTCGAGAAGTCATTTTTAGTCAAATTCCAACCAAGGCCGAAATATATTCAGTAAGGGGCAGTTTCGAGTTGGAGGCCCCGTACGTATGCAAAATATAAACATAGGTAGGTAGGTACTAATTCACCTGTTATCAGGGGGCCTATTACGGTTCTCGGGTGAGACTTCTCACTTCTCGCATTTTCATCTCACGTGAGTTTAGTCACGCTATTACGGATCGGTCGGGTGAAAATGTCAGATCACTGGGAACTTCCGGCTAGTGATCTCACATTTTTACGACACCGTAGAAGGGGTAACTAGCACGCCTATCAAGCCCAGCCCAAAACAAGAGACGTGCGCATCGACAAAAACAACCTCTTCACTCGAATAAGCAACAAGTTTGCAACATGAATGTTACCGAAAAACAAACACCAATGTTATTAGATTTCATGAAAAAAGACGAAGATTTAGCACGAGGCAGATAGCGACACAGCCATTCAAATAAAAAAATACTGGTAATTTTTGTATCATATTAGAACATAAAACGGTTCTTATAAACAGTGATAGAATTATTGTTTTATGTCAATAAATCCAAGGGATCCAAGGCATCGCACAGTGATCGTCGTGAACGAAGCATGCGATTTTTCCGATCTCGCAAAACCACAATCATCAGAAAATTATTCATCATTATCGGATGACATTACTTAACTCGCTACGATATCAACTTTAAGTTGCTGAATTTTATTAATTATTCGGTGTCGAGATGCTACCGTCTCTGAATCAGCCATTTCATAGTAACTTGTGTTATGTGTTAGCTTTGGACGTGTCGTCGCTGGGTTAGGAAGACGCTCACGCATGCGCATTTCGATTTTCGACATGACATTTCGTGTCGAGTAAACTTACATGAAGAATCTCGCATTTTCACTAGGAAAAGAGAACCGTAATAGGCTGAGCTGCTCACTTTTGTCATTTTCACCCGAACGGAGAACCGTAATAGCCCCCCAGGTCATGATAGAAATTGTCAACATAGCATAAAGCTCTACCTACTTATAGCCAGCGTCATCGAAATGGTGCGCCCCGCGCGGTGGGCACCGCTCACTCTATGGTGGCTTTGCCGCGAAACATAAATACTAGATCCGAACAATTGAGAAATTTCGTAATAAAAATGACATACATACGTACTAAAGAAATTACATCCATACGTACTAAAGAATAACAACAGGGGAATTCAACCAATCTGAACCTTACTGTCGTAAAATTACATTATAACTTGTAACTTGTTAGAAGCCAAAATAAATATAGTAGCCGCCGCTGTTGCCAACTTGTTTTGTTATACCCACCATAAACGGTTCTGCGATCCACCAGAAAACCTCTAATACTGCTTGATGTCACCGCTTACGGTCTAGCAAACAAGCAACTACATCTGATGCACTTACATAACAAAATTATGAAGTATTTCAAAACATACTTTTTCAAGCAAATTGAACTCTATTCAATTACTATACCCTGTGGTCTATATTCATTCAAATCTATATAGAGTCAAAACATTATTCAGGGAATCCCCATGGCGCTGGTAGGTATTTACAAGATCGTAGTGTTGCCTACACCATAAAAGTTGACACACTTTGTGTCAAAGGGTCTTGTCATAGCAAAATATAATGTATCATAAATTTGTTTACACGTTAGTGGTTGAATATCTTGCTCACCACCAACAAAAACCACCAGCCACTAAAAACAAATTGTATCCACCAAAAGGGATGTCTAAACCATCAGTTTACGTAAAAAATCCATTAAGTTGTCAACACTGTTGCCGCTGCGGGACTTTCCTGACCCACGGTCTTACAAACGGGTCTGGAAACGAAGCCACATTTCAATAATGCTGTGAGGCACCGTTACAAGATCCACTTTTTATTCCGCTCGCCGCCACATGTGTCGCTCCTATCGGAGGATATCCCCCACCCACGGTCTTCTGTGATCTCACCCTACTTATAATTTCCGTGTTGTCATGTGAACGATAAGCGCGGTCCGTGTGTCATCTCATGCTCTTAAGACATTTCTTTCACGAACTCGAATATTTAACAATTAATTGATTTTCGTCTATAATCAAGTAAAAATACATCCCCGTATACGGGTAAAATTGCAAGCCAATTGACTGAACTTTTAACGAAAAATGACAACTCTAAAAAAGGTCTCATTTATACGGCGCTTTATGGAGATAAAGCGCTGGCCACATTTATATGTAATAATTTAAACACTAAATAACTGTAGATACCAGATATAAACTGCTCACACGTGTAAAATATTATAAAGATTTCGTAGCGACAATAAAAACAGCCGGTCACCGAATGCTTAGAGAAAATATTCAGGATTAAACCTAGAAATATGTGACTAGCAGACGAGTTTTCGTAGCTTCGACTTTTTAGAGAATGGGTCTATCAATCAGTTTAGTCTTCAGTAAGCGTATTATTTGTTCATTTGGTTTTCTATTCGTATCCTCATCAAATATTCGGGGGCAAGGTCGACGGCGCATGCGCCTCGATCTGGAGAGTGGGAGAGACAGACAGAAGATATTCTATCCATGTCACACATGTACCTGTCAGCAGCAATGCCACGTAGTGGCGAAAAATGTAAAGAAAAGTATATCGACTTGGCACGCCTAACATATCGTGGTCGTTTCCAAACCTGTATCAAACCTTTATTATTATTACATGGGACTTCAGTGAATCTTTGCCCTGTTTATCACTTATAATCCAATACTTCTTGATCATTTGTGTCTCAGTCGCATCATGCGGGAGAAGTTTTTCTAAACTGAAATTTATAAAAAAATTCGTCGAGCTATGACGAACCAAGAACGCCTAGTAAATATGTCCATTCTGTCAATTGAAAGGAAAGTTTCAAGGGAAATAGATTTTAACGACATTATTGAGAAGTTCAGTTAAATGAAAGCACGAAAACATGTAAAATAGTTACAAAGTAAAAGCTTCGTTTTTAAACATATAAGTACAGTAAAAGTTACTTTCTTATTATAGTCGTCATTATTTATTTACACTCTACCTGCTAGGTGCTGTGTTAAATACTGATCCGTGTTCTAACTTTTTTACCCATATCATAAGTAGGGCGCATAGTAAAATTACATATCATCAATAATACATCCATTTTTTAGCAGACCGGGGGCCTCATTTATTATATGCCGCCCCGGGCCTCCGACAGGCTTAGTCCGCCACTGTTCGGCCCGGCAGTGGCGTGGTTCCTTGGGCTAAGTTTACATGACAGTGAACTTAGCGCGGTTACCGCGCGGTACCAGATTCAAACAAAACAATGTTTGAATAGCGGTACCACGCCGTCCCCGTCATTTGAACACTACCATTGTTTTGTTTGACTCTTGTACCACGCGGTTATGTGCACTTACAAAGCAAGCTTGTGAGGTCCATCCCTCCGATTTCGATGAAATTCGGCATGCTTGTAGAATGGGTAAAAATAGGCGACACGTATTTTTTTTTCATCTGCGGAACCCGATTTTTAAGGGGTGAAACTCACCCTCGAATATAGGGGTGTTTTTTTTCATTTTTCGTCGATAACATTATTGTTCTCATCTCCAATGTATAGTACACGAAAAAATAAACATTGTTGCAATTAACTTTTTTTCATATCTCGTACTGTTAAAACGTTATCGACGAAAATCGAAAAACACCCTAATTTTCGAGGGTGCGAAATTGGAGAGATCGACCTTGCAACTTTTCCTTGTGAGTAGCATAAGGCTAACAAAGAAAGGCTGCGAGGTCGATCTTTCCGATTTCGATTAAATATGGCATGCTTGTAGAGTGGGTAAAAATAGGCGACACGTATTTTTTTATGTCTACGGAACCCGATTTTTAAGAGTTGAAACGCACCCTCGAATATTGGGGTGTTTTTCGGCGATAACGTTCTAACGATATGGAGACAGGCGCAGGTAGTTGCAACCAGCGGCCTGCATCAGACGGAAACCGGCGTTGTTTAGCGCCCGACCCAGCCGCCACTATTGAAACTGCTTCGCAGCCCCTAGATTCCGCCCTTTTCCCACGTATTCTTCCTTTATAAGAAGACGGATAGCTTTGTTCAATGTGTGATGACGACATTTCAGTTCCGAATTGATTTTTCGGATTTTTGGGGTGAATGCTCTCCTCGCTGTAATGAAGTATATTACAAACCCAGTACAGGATGCCTGCCTCCGTGCTTCATTGATCTTATTCTGAAGCTGTGCAATGCGCCGCCTAGTCTTGACCACGAACGCCGTCTTGTCGTTGCATATCCGAGGTTTTGCCCCAACAGCTGTGCTATATGCAGCCCAGTTCAAGCTAAGCAGGCCTGCAGTCTCGGGACTTGCTGCTGCATGGGACTCATTCGCCGCTTCTCGGTCACCAGGCTGAAGAACAAATTTTCCAGTGACTCTCTCTTCCCTGGTTCTTCAATCCTCTATGAAATCGACGCACCAACAGGGGGGGGGGGGGGTGGTGTCTACAGCGGCACCGATTTTGCGGCCGATCTGCAGTGTTCCGCACGGAACGCGCGAAAGAACGCCTGCCAAACCTGACTGTACTGGTGGTAATGAAAGGAGATCGCAGCCTTGTTATCGCAAGCGGATTGCCTCGTCTTGCAAATGGTCTTGCGAAAAGTATACAAACTCTAAATGCCAATTGTGCCAATTGTGCTCTTGGCTCTACAAGGCCTGCAACCTCACCATGTACATCCGGTGCGACGGCGTGCTATCCCTCCAGCAGCGGATGAGGTCCTCCCTGTGTACCTCCGTGCACTCCAGGCGCTAATAATAATTATTATTAATAATAATACGATAATCTATCAATTGTTATTATTATTATTATTATCATTATTGATAATATTAATAACGGAAAAAAGTTATCATTATTAAGTCAAGACGACATGGAATAAAATATTTCAACCGAAATAGCAAAATTGAGAGGGAGGCCGTGAAAATTCCCGCGCCGATTGTATTTGTACTGAGTCAGTTCGTCCTTGAGTCCATCCCGCGAGGTCCAGCTGCCTTTGAAGGTCACATTAAGACGTCCGTTGTGTCGATAGCTCGGATTGTAAACGTCGTGAAGTACGTAGGAGGAATTTAACTGGCGCTCGGCAATCGTAAATTCCGTCTCGACAGTCAATGGCAAATGACTGAGAACTTCAGTGGGAATTTTCACTTCGATTGATAGTACTAGCCAGTGATATGACTCATTAAAGATCAGACGATGCTTGGAAAATTCTTCGAGGACCATCTCGCCTCGTGGACAATCGTAATCGAGCACGACACCGATTTTATAATAATTCACTTTTAAAATTCTTGCCATGTCGAGACTGTCGCTTATTTTGGCGAAATTCATTCGTGTGTCAAGTTGCATCGACTCACGAGCAAATCTTAAGTAATCTGGAACAATAATAATGATCTTCCGCTCATGGAGTACTCGATGCAAAATAAAATAATTTATTAATAGAATAATTGATATTTTCCGTTACTGGTTTCATTATTTTGCGTTTAAATCGCTCTAACTTATCGCGTTGTCGAGTTTGTGGAACTTTTTTTAAAGCAACTTACAGAAATATGCGGAAAAAATAACTGGAATTAACAATATTGATATGAACACTTCATTTTTTAAAAAAATTGATGTAATAAAAATATTTTGAAAAATGGCTAGCTAATTAACGACGAATTCTCGCGCTTTGAAAATTTGGTAAAACTATAGAACCACGGCTCCAGCCCAAAATCGGTCCAAATTTTTTGGGATATTGTTATGGATAAAAAACGATGTTATATGTTGACGTAAGTTGCGGTAGGCCCTAATATGAAAAAAAAACGTTAAAAAGTGTCATTACGTCGCATATGATGTCCATTGATATACTAATATTCCGAAGTTCGTTCAAAATATACTTACCTTTTCACTCTGTTTACCTTACCTTGTTTGTTTCATCAATTCACTTTGCTTCGTGCGAGTATTACATGTATACGAGTGTGTGTGTGTACGCGCGACAAAATAGCGAATTATAGACGCACACTCACATATGCACACACGCACACACACACGCGCGCGCGCTCACACACACACACACACACACGCATGCACGTACGTACACACACACGCACGCGTACACACGCATGCGTGCATGCCCGTGAACACACACGAATGCATGCACGCACACACACATACATGCACACGCATACACACACACACACACACACACACACACACACGCGCGCGCGCGCACACGCACACGCACGCACGCGCGCGCGCACACACACACACACACACACACACACACACACACACACACACACACACACACACACACACACACACACACACACACACACACACACACACACACACACACACACATACACACACACACAGTGATTGTTAATTAGACGGCTAGATTAAAAGAAAAAGGTTGAAAAAAAAATAATGCTACGTATTTCTTTTTTACCCTCCACCGTAATGACACTTTTTAACGTTTTTTTTCATATTAGGGCTTCCCCCAACTTAATTTAACATGTAACATCGTTTTTTATCCATAACAATACCTCAAACAAATTTTGGACCGATTTTGGGCTGGAGCCGTGATTCTATAGTTTTACCGAAAATTTTGACATTTTTCAAATATAATAATAGGCATATAAATGTAAGAATAAAGGTGTAAATATTCCTTGAAAATACAATATTCAAGAATACATTTGTTGATGAAATATGGCTAGCAATGCGAGAATTTCGGGTCAGGATTAATGATATGGTATTTCTTTGGAAAATATCAAAAAAAAAATTCAACTTGCATATTTCTATTTACTTTTTAAGAATATTTATTGAATTGATATTTTTCAAAATTACCAGAAATTTGATTATGAGATAATTTGAGGGATTTAAACGAAAGTAAAGTGAATTAACAATATTACTTATACTTAAAAACCACACGAAAAAAATTGTATTAAAAAAATAAGCTATGCTTATTGCAAACTGACCGTACGGATCCGAGCACCCAAATACAACGATCTGTCGTATGTTACGATCGTCGTAATAATTTCTCACGAAACGCGCACTCGTCCTGTCCCAGGGGGATCCTTCAGCGAGTATTAAGAAAATGTTAAATATCGTAAACACCTTCATGCTTGAGGTGAAAGATTCTCTCTGAACAAAGAAAGTTCCGTGCGCCTCGTGGATACATCGACCGACTGAATTTATGGTAAGTGCTCGTTGAAGTTTTTTCCCTTTTTTCGTCGTTGACTCGATGATTCAGTGCACCCAAATTGTATCTACTTAGGACGCAAATTATCGAGAGCATATAGGTACATCAAGGTATGTATGACGCCGAGTATGTAATATTCTCGAGTAAGAGTATCGATCGGTTCATATGGCGGCGCTGCCTTTGAATTTCCTCGATATCGTGACTCCCTTAGAATCGCATAAAGCCCGAAGATAATTGACGATTTTCCTATAATTCCATGGATATCGAACGGGCTTACTTCCTCGAGTAAGAAAATCGTTTAATTTCGCGTGAAATATTCACGACGCGACGAAACTTTCTCTTTCGGAATAAATCGAATAGACTGTCCGAGATTTCTCAGATTCACGAGTGAGTAAGTCAGAACGTCCACTCGCGGAATTTAAGGGACGTGAAACAAAAAAATTGGAGCAAAAATAGTCGAGGTAAGGAGACGTTTCCCATATTTCACAAATCTGATATACAGTGTGTGCTATTTTTTACAAATCCTGGATAATAGTAGAGACAACGCGTTAGAAAGAAAAAAAAATCGTCTAAGAGTTGTTTGGTTTCCAACGGTGCTCATCAGCGCAAAACTCGTTTCAGGCTACGCGCCAATCCCAAGGTGACGTAAAGGTGACATTAAAATGTTCGTACAGGAACCTCCATGTTTTGTAGCAAATTCTCTTAGTGGAGTTCGGGACCTTTCCAGAGCATTAAGGTCTGCATAGACTACAACACTTATTGCGACACAAATGTCTGACACTAATGTCCGTTCTGTTCACACATAAGACGGTTTCGGTGTCCTAGAAAGTGTCTGTACTGTGATATCGCTACACAAGTGTCTCAGATGTTCACACACAAAACTTCTGCCACGTCTGCAGTACTCGCTTGGACGCCATGGAGAAACGTCGTGCGGTGGCAGCCGTAATTTTGTGCGCTGTTGTTAAGAAACGTCGTAGACAAAATAGAAAAATATGGGTCCAAGAATGGATACAAAGAAGAGGAGAACTGGCAGCTTATCATAGATTATTCAACGAATTACGAGATGAAGATCCAAAAGCATATAAAAATTTTGTCCGAATGGTGTATGAGGACTTTGAATATTTGCTAGAAAAGGTTAGCTCTTTGATAAAAAAAGAAGATACAAAGATGAGGTCAACAATTACTCCGGGTGAACGATTATCACTCACTTTGAGGTTTCTAGCATCTGGTAAGTACTAGTTTTGTTCGTTTCAATACAGCGTACCAACAATTATTGAGTAAACTGTTTCTGTTAAATGTCACAGACTTGTTTGTCGCATAGTGTTTTTATTCAAAATAATTTGCTATTTACGAGAAAGCATTTCAACTTTACTTTGAGAAAGAGTGCGTACGTCAAATTTCGGGTAAAGATAAATAGGTACACATTGAAATGTTCAATAAACTTTTTCCATTTTTAGGAGACAGTTATCATTCACTCAGCTATCTATTTCGAATACCCGTATCAACAATATCTACCATCATTCCGGAATGTTGTGAAGCTATTTTTTAAGTATTAATATAAATTCAAATAAGTATTTGAAGGTAAATCAATATTTTTGTTCATCTAGCACAATAACTTTACAAATATCGTAGAATCACACGATTTACTTATTTATTTAACATTATTTTTATCTATTTATTATTTTTAATTCAAAACTAACAGTGAAACGTAACAATCAACACACACACACAAACACGCGCGCGCGCGTGTGTGTGTGTGTTGATTGTTACGTTTCACTGTTAGTTTTGAATTAAAAATGTGTGTGATACATATATATTACATACAATCATAAGATGTATCTCTTTCTTCAGCCCAGGACGTATTAAGCATCGGAGTTGTCAATGATGATTCCTGTAAATCATCTTCTTCTTCTATTGCCAAAATTGAACGTTGAATTTGCCGCTTCAGTTTCTTTTTATACTGGTATGTCTTTAGGTTTCTTAAAGAAGAAGCAACGAACTGGCCAAAAATAGCATCGTCATCATCCGATTTATTCATTACTTTCAGAGCCTTTTCAAGAATCTCATCTTTTTTTTCTTTTTTTTTCGTCGTATTTGATGTCTGATTCATAAATCCGCTTACTTGTGAGCTCTCACTCTCTGTAGTCACCGGTGATTGATTATCCTGAAACAATTTTTTTTATTAATGTCATGTATCCTAAATGTGAATATCATTTGCAGATAGAAACAGTCGGAGATTGGGAAAAAATTTCGCAGGAATCCGAAAATCCATGGAATTTCCCGAACGCTATTGGAGCCCTTGACGGCAAGCATGTAGTCATTCAAGCACCATTGAAAAGTGGAAGCCGTTATTATAATTACAAGGGCACATTTAGTATCGTTCTAATGGCATTAGTAGACGCGAAATATAATTTTATTTATATCGACGTTGGCTGCAATGGAACAGTTTCAGATGGCGGTGTATTTGATAACTGTTCACTCTCTAGTGCCCTTGCAGGAGAGACGCTAAATATCCCAGAACCAAAATCACTTCCTGGTAGAACTAAACCGGTGCCACATGTTATAATAGCCGATGATGCATTCGCTATGAAACCCTATCTGATGAAACCATTCCCTTATAGAAATCAACCCGGACCGAACCGCGTTCATAATTACAGGTTATCTAAGGCTAGACGCGTGGTTGAAAACGCTTTTGGTATACTCGCTAATCGATTCAGAATTCTACGGAAATCAATTGAACTCAATCCAGAAAAAGTTAATAGTATTGTGTGTGCTGTATGTGTACTATACAATTTTTTGATTTCAAGAAAGTCACAATGCACCTATGCACCGCCGGGTACAATGGACTGTGAAGTTAATGGTGTCTTTGAACCTGGCAGGTGGCGCCAAGAAACACCACCAGATAATGTATTTTTTCAATTAGATAGATTACAAGCACATAATATGAGTAACGATAGCAAAGTCCTTCGTGAAGAATTTAAAAAAAATTTTGTAACCTCCGAGGGTGAATTAAATTGGCAATATAAGTACATATAATAGGCATACTCACGAAGTTGAGCATGCGTTGTTATCAATGTAAATCTTTAAAAAATAAAGTTCCTTACCATACTTCCCCTAGTTTCGTTTATTTTAGTAGCACCTGTCATAAATTTCATGGCTTCAAAAAACTCCCACTTGCTGTTATAGTTTTCGTCTGTTGCTTGACCACTCTTCCTTTTTCTCATCTTCCTTATTTCATTATTGAGCTGTGTTCTTAAATTGTGAATTTTTCTGCCGACTTCAGCCGATGTTGCGCGAAACTGTTCCGCCAAGCATTCAAGTGCTGCCTGATTTTTTACTCTATTTTTGTAATCAACACAACCTATTTGCCAAAGTTCAAGCAGTCCTTCCACAAGAGATATAAAATTTGTTATGCTCTCCTTGCTCCACGTAAACGCCATTTTGATTTGACGCGGGTCGCGAGTGTCTGGATAATTTCGCGCCGGTTCGAAAACTTGGACTCTGCGACAGTCACTCCGACACACCCTGTTCACACGGCGCTCGGCGCGACACCTAGCGAGATGTCGCAATAAATGTCACGAGATCAGACAGTGGGGTTCACACACAGACACTCGATGTATATATTGAGTGTATACACCAAAGTGTCGTATTGTAAACTTACCTTTACAATTGAATTCAATTCCGTTCGGAGCTTCGGGAACTGTGGGACCTCAAATTTAAGGCGGTCCTCTAGTTTCTCGGGTCGAAAAAACCGATTTTTTTTTTCATAAATCACATCTACAACATGTGTAGAAAATGTGTGCCAAAGGATTTTTCGATATTCGAAGTGGTTCACAAGTTACGGCCCTGGAACGGAGCAAGTATACGGAGCAGGTATACTTTCAAACGCGTTTTTCTCGAAACACCATTTTTCGAAACGGTGACCACGATATTTCAGAAACTACTGCACCGATCTTGTTCAAATTTATGCAGCATCTTTAATACGTTATAAGCCAGCGATTGAACTAGGATTATCATGATTGCTTCGATAGTTTTTTTTTGTACGAGCGAAAAACTTAAGAAAAAATGAGTAAAAAATAGAATGTAATTTTCAAAAGTGTATAAAAAAGTCAATTTTTGTAATTTAGAATTCACTCTAGTTCTATCGCTAGTCTTAAATATGAAGATTAAAATTCCGTTTGGTTTTTTGATTTCAGATAAGTAGAACCCCCGCAATCTTGGTCATCGTTAAGCACCTCTTTTACTTGATGTTTCCTGTCGGCCACTATAACTGTTATTCTATTATATATTTTGACTTCAAAAAATTTGTAAAGCTTATTTAAATGTTAATAAAGATTATGCAAAAACAATGAGATTGATTATTTCGATGCTTTGCCCGTAAAAAATTATTGAAAAAGCCGTAAAAAAACAGCCGAGAAACTAGAGGATCGCGTTAAGGTGCGCCTAAATGACCGTTACCCGACGTACAGCGCAGCGCGGCAAAATTGTCCGATCGGCTCAGAGAGCCTTGTGTCTCCGGCGAAACCAACGAAATATTAATCAAAATACTTTTTCCGCCCAGGCGCCCGAGTCCAAATTTAGACCCTCCTTTAAACCTCCTTACGATCCCAATTTGTCATTCAATGGAGGTTCAAATGAAAATCTCAAAAACATGTATATCAGAACCTACTGAACCTCCAAAAGTGGCAGAAATTGGACTTTTTCACTCAAAGGAGGTTTAGTAGGTTCATCTGAACCTCCTTTAAACCCTAGTGAGCCTGATTTAATGCTTACGCAAACCTACAGACCGTCTTTTCAACCTCCTTTCGCCCTACTAACTCTCCTTTGACTCCTTTCACCGGTGGCTCGCAGAGCCTCCTAGCCCTCCTTTAAACCTCTTCTGACCCTACTAACCCTCCTTTAAGCCTACTTCAATATGCTGCCCTCCGCTCCCCCCCCCCCTTCTCTCCCATCCGCAGTTCACCGATATTCCAAAGAAGGGATAATTATAATTAAAAAATATTTTCAGATAAACTATATATCATTTATTTATAATAATGAAATAAACTTGAAAACACACAAACAAATGTAGTACCAGCGTACTTTACTGGACTACTAACGTATACTATATTTGTACTATACTATAGTGCAAATATAGAAATATGGTAAACTTGAATAACACACAAACAAATGTAGTACCAGCGTACTTTACTAGATTATATTAACGTATACTATATTTGTACTATAACTATAGTACAAACGTATTAAAACTATAGTTTTTCATATTCCGTTCGTCCATTTTCACCTGTTTGGCCATACTCGAAGTATTGCCCCGTTTGGGAAGAGTGTGGATTTGCGGAAAATGCTGGGGAATACTGAGAATATTGAGGATATTGAAAATATTGAAGTTCCTGTGGATTTACGTGGGGTTGAAATGGATGCACATTATGATTGATGGAAGGATTTTGAAAGTACGAAGGAGGATATGGCTCGTAGCACTGCGGTTGCTGGTTATTCGGTACTGGATCGTGGCATTGATTCTTCTTTCCGTTCTTCACCATTCTCACTCGTTACGGTAACAGCTATTATCAATAACAGATTGCTACAAATCAAACCCCCGACATTTGTACACCGTATGCCACGTTCGATAGTAGATCTTTGTCATTGGAAAGCTTCTGAATTGAAGATGTGGTTTTTTTTACTATTCTTTGCCAGTGCTCGAAGGAATTATGAGGGTTGATTATTTCGATCATTATCTTCTTATCGTAGCTGCAATAGCTCTTCTTAACTCAAATAAAATTACACGACAGCAGCTCGATACTGCAAACAATTTTTTACATAAATTTGTCCGAGAGTTCGAAACTTTGTATGGACTGCAATTCTGCAGCATAAACATACATCAACTGTTGCATTTGCCTGTGTGTGTAGAGCGACTTGGCCCGTAATGAGTGTATTCGTGTTTTCCATACGAGAATTTAAATGGCAAACTGTTAAACCTTATTCATGGCACTTCCAATCTTGAAACGCAAGTGGCATCTGCACACACATATTTATTAGAAATGAAAAACAAATTAGATCAACTGCAACAGAGTCCTATTCGTGATTTTGTGTTCGACCACAAACGTCAGGTGAAAATTTGTGAGAAAATTGGGGAAGATTGTTACAGTGTTGGCACATACAAAAAATATGATATACTTCCCGATTTTCTGGAACATGCAATGTTTAATCGTCATTTTCCGTACGGAAATATTCAAAAGTACACGCGACTTCTAAAAGATGGAAAATTATTCATTAGCGAATCGTATACGAAATCTTTAAAAACTGTATCATCACACGTAATTTACAATGGACCACAGAATCAAAAACTGTTAGGAGTAGTGCATAATTTTATAAAAATTTCACCATGCGACTGTACGAAACCATGTTTGTGCGAAGGACATCATTATGTAGTAATTATTCCGATTATAATAACAAATCTATTGCCAGTAACAGGAGATATCGGAGTTCGTTGTGAGCTTCCACATCTGTACAAGTGCCATAGAACTGAGGACAAGTTATTTATACCTGTAACGACCTTACAATCAATATGCGTCTTCATTTCTATCGACAATCAATCGTACATAGGATACCCTATAAATTCTATGGAACTTGAGTAGGTTTAATATAACGTTTTTTTTAAGTTACACGAAATAATTTATAGTTGTGACAATGTATGTATATGTTTCGAATTAATAAATCAATCTTATAATAAATAATCAAACATCATATTTTTACTCACACATATAATTTATTTTTCAGATATAGCTTGACCCTACAGAACCTCCTTTGGATCCAATCTTTCATTTTTCTTCTGTTTTGGATTCAAAGGAGGTTCTGTAGGGTATAGATAGGACTTTAGGCCAAAACGAGGTTGTGTAGGTTCACGCAAGCCGAGCCCATAGGCCTAAAGGAGGCTCAGGAGGGTGAATAGAAGGTTCAGTAGGGCTAAAGGAGGGTCGCCAACGGTGCAAATTTCTCCATATAGGTTCAAGGGGAGTCAAAGGAGGGCGGCGGTCTGTGCGTTACAAAGGAAATAGGTTCTCGAGCATTCAAAGGAGGGTCTAAATTTCGACTCGGGCGGTGTCTTCGAAGGGTTCAAGCATTTTTTCACTAAGTCTACGTCCCAAATATTAGACCAAATCTCGGTCTACGTCCCAAATATTATTTTTTATGTTGACTTGGTTGAAATACTCTTTTCTTAAACGTATGTTACAAGGAACATCACTTAAGTGTCCGCCTTCGATTATGTTGAAACTCATATATGTGATGAAGCGTTGAAAACTATTAGACACGTATTTTTTTATCGGCAGGAAAACGGTTTTAGGGAGAAACCACCCCTCACAGAAAGGCGGGTCGTGAGGTGATTTTGCAGTTTTACCCACAAGCAGTCCACCGAACGGAATAAAAACAAAAACCAAAATTCTTCCAATGTAAAGCGATCAAAAATCCACGATAGAAGTATTGAAGAAGCATTAAATTAAGGGGTAACACGCTTTTCTTTGGCATATGGTTTTCCTCCGTAGGATCGTTTTTCCACCTATAAAAAAATTCCTGTTTAATAGTTTTCATTGCATTATCACATATATGAATTCAACACAATCGAAAGCGGAGACTTAAGTGATGCTCCTTGTTAGTCCAAAAGAGTGGAGGACTTTTCTTTTATCCTCGAAATTGTTTACTTCGTTTTCGTTTATTTTAATGATTAAAATATAAACAATTGGTGCATTTCGAAATGGAAATAACGAGCGCGGAAAACCCCTTACGCGATTTGCACCCCGTAAAAGTTTCCACGTCGTGATTTATTTCCCTCTCGCTAGAGCAAAGTGAAAAATCGGAAGAAAAAATATTTAAAACTTCGTGTCCGCGTTCTCTATCGCACCGAAATAAACTTCCTTCGCGTCGAGGCGAGGCGATGCGCCTCTAGCATATAAAGTACTGTCAAAGTTTTTTTTCCTGTCGAGTACGAAAAGAAGCGCTCAGCTAAGAAATAGGATATTACAGGAGAACCTGCTTGGAACACTGAAAGAAATTATTGCGATGGCATCAGATAGACGTACGAATAACATATTCTTCCTGAATTATTAATTAGCGTACAAAATAAACAGTTATTTTTTTATTTTTCGTGCTTGTTTGATTGAAGAGGTCGCTTTTTTATTGGATTTTGTGAAGCCCAATAGTTTGAATATTTAGGGTTCAATCTCGGAGTACATGTGAAATGGAACTTTTTTTCTCTCCATGTTTCTAGAAAAGTTCTATGCATATTCAATAAAATGTGTGAACACGAGAGCCGTCATTTTTAAGTCGCTGTTTCTTTAATTGATTAATTACATTCGAATCACGAATTCGTACACAACCCCTATCGAATTAACTATCGACATTTCATCTAAAGAAAAGCGCTGCTTTTGAGCAAATTCGACAGGCATTTTTAGGTTATGTACGAATACTTGATTACATGAATATTTTTTTTTCTTTTCAATGCAATAAATCAATGAAAAACGATGCCTCTGCAAAATGGCGGCAAAAAACGCTCAGGACGACGCAAAGATCTTCAAATTGGCGGCTTGGTAATCTCAAGATGTCGCATTAAAAATGCTAGCGTTACCATTCTCAGAACTGGACCTTGAGTCGATAATATGAATGATTACGGCTTTTTCGAAAATGCACACATACCTACAAACACTATCCAAACGATATTTTTTTCCAAATACTTGTACGTCACGTACATGGCACATGCGATGACGGCGCATAGATCATCTAAATGGCGGCGCAAAAATCCTCAAAATGGAGGCCCGGTGAGCTTAAAATGGCGGCGCTGTGACCTCAAAATGGCGCATCAAATATGAAAACGCTTCCGTTCTCGAACGTCGACCTTAAGTTAATAATTTAAATGATAGTAATTTTTTTAACGCACGCATAGAAGCGCTAGTTGACTTGGATTTTTCCAAATACTGTAACATCGAACACACGATTAATGAAAATTCAAGGATAAGAATGGCTTTCTCCATAAGCGACAATGCAATCGACAATGTGTATAAGCTGCGGGTGTACTACTTTGTGAAAATCTACGGTAATTATTTTAACCAATTACACACACACACGCGCGCACACACACACACACACACACTCACACACACACACTCAAACAAACACACACATATGCACACACACTTACAGGCTTTAGCACGCAAGACATAACCATACCCATTTAATTCTGAACTCAGCAATTTTCTACATGGCTGCTACTTACAATTCCGCGAACGTAACATTGAATCGACTCGTTTTATTATCACATTCACGTGTTTAGGGACACGACTTTCAATAGGACATGGAATGGAAAAAAAATCTCATCGATCATGGCCAATTACACAGGGGAGTTGTGCTTAAGAGGCCTTTAGACGCTGAAAAAGGCTATTTTCATGAATTTTTTCGATAGGTTTGTACTATAGATATTGACATAAAAGTTGCTACACTTAATAAATACACTTTCGAAATACATTTTTTTAAATGTTATGTATTTATGTAACAAAGACAAACTTTAAACGCGTTTTTCTCGAAACAACTTTTTTTTTACGGCTTGTCGATAAAATCTCCGAAACTACTGAACCAAGACTTATGAAGTTTTAACCATATATTCTTTGCAACTATAGCTGTAGCGCGTATTAAGGATTTTTTAAAATTTTGATATTTACTTTTTTGCCAAAAACGGTATAACAACACGTTTTTTTGTTGTTTTTCGAAAAATGTCCACCATTTTGTTATTTTTGCATATATAAAAAATCTTATAAAATGCGTTATAGCCATCAACATACTGAATCTAAAACCATTTGATTTTTTTTGTTTCGGATCATCCATTTCCGATATTTCATCAATAGCGCAGACCTACCATTTTTTTAGGACATTTTTTTAACTACCATTTTCGTCTATAAATAGTGACTTGAATAAATAAATAAAAAAATTTATTGTATTTCGAAAGTGTATTTATTAAGTGTAACAACTTTTATATCAATATCTATAACATAAACCTATAAAGAAATCATGAAAATATCCTTTTTCAGCGACTAAAGTGAGAAGACCTCTTAAGATAACATACTTTTTCTTTTGAGATAAATATTTAAATAAAAGGCGTCGTATGAATTCAAAGCCCAGCGCATATTAATAGAAGTTTATTATTCTAATGAAATAGAATTAGGTTCAGGGCATTAGTTACTTTAATAACAAATAGAAAAATCAAAAACCACCATTATGTGGGTCGATGTGTGGAAAATGACAGGCTTCAGTCTAATTGTAAGATGACATATGACTCATCCTCTAAAAAACTGTCATAACACAGAAAAATCCGTAATCGGATTTTTATTAAATTAACCACATTATTTATGACCCTCAAAAAGGTTGATAAATTTGACAATAAATAAAACCATTACTGGCTCATTTAGATCAATATTGACGTCACAGTGGCCCCCAAATGTGAAGAAAAATAAGACTGCATTTTTCCCAAACCCCATTTTTTGTGTTATGACAGTTTAGTCATTGATGAACGATATGTACGTCATCTCACATACGTCAACCGAATTATGCTGATACATTAATTTCAGGGTTAAAGGTTAGTTTATAGCAACCAGTATTAACTGGAACATTGTGATAGTGACGATGAAGAGTTGCCTGCGGCACGTTAAAATGACTGGATGGTAAAAGCCCACTCATTCTATTCATTTTTACAGCTCTAATGGTCTTGGTCGTGTGTTCTTGTGACCAGCTCTCACGTGTCGAGGTTCGTTAAAATAATAGCCAAGTATCCTATAACGATAAGCCAAAAAATCTCTTTGTATATTCGGTTTTATAGCAGGATAAGATGAAATTGCGTGGCATCTCACACCGGTGACTGGTACGTCAACTTACCCATAACTGAATGGAAATTTTGTTAATTTGTTGTGACTAAAACTTTGGAATTAGAATATTTGTTGTGGAGTGAAGTGAAGTACAATGACCCTAGATTATGAATGAATTAATTCAACTGGAAAAAAATCCTACCCAGCGGGTATTTTTAGCACCGATAATAACGTGGTTAGTTTTTTGCATTTCAAAATCATGAAAATATTTACGACGTTTCCTGATGGCTATACTAGATTTCGCTACTAGCAACACTTATTGGCCGATCACAGAACGTCATCGTTGCTCGTATAGCGCGAACATTTGAAAAGATATTTAGGGTATGTCGTATTATCTGACTATGTGATCTTGAGCACAACTCCACTGCCGATTTTACCAGTCGCCGATTTTTTATGCCATTTCCGATAATTAAGCCACACGTTGTGCAAAAATTAGTAATTTAAGGATATATTGCCCGTGCAGTCCCTACCATAAGTGAGTTTCGGCGAAAATTTTGAGTACTTTGCGATGAGATTTTTATTAAAATAAAATCAATCATATTGAAGATGCTAAGAGCACTAATTTCCGGTAACAATAATGCAAAAAAGTTATAAGTAAATTGTTGAAAAAAAAAAAACTGAATTCGAAAATGAATTCGTAGATTTTTCTAAATAGGTATGATTTTTTAAAGAATTTTCTTTCTATTTTCATAAAAAATTTTAAAATGTTTAATAATGTATGGAGAGTCACAAATGTTCAATATGTTTTCGGAGCAATGTTCCATATAAAATCCAAGAAGTGTCCGAGGTATTGAACGAACAGTGTCATAGGTACAGCCTCTGAAAAAATCCAAAAACGGGATTTTGGAAAAAGATCGAAGATTCTTTAAAAAATCATATGTGCTCAGGAAAATATCATAATTCATTTAAGGTAGTTCTGTAGTTTTTGTCAAATCTTAGGAATTGGCTGAAATCTAAGTATGGTATAGATATGACCTTTGTGGATTGATGCCCAAAAATTCGATTCGATTCAACGTTTAGTTCATGGGATAATTGCAATTGAATATGGGTATTTTTGTACGCGATCCCTATACCTAACACGTAAACCGATAGGAGTTTCCTCGCATTTCTCGATATAGGTCCTAAACGGATCTTAGGATTTCAAATAAAAAAAACACGTGTACGCAGTACTGTTGTGAGATTGATTTTATTTTTAATGACAAACTTTGACCGTTCAGTTTTGGAGATATTGACTTATAAAAAGTGGTAATTTTATTCCACACCGAACTCGGCCCCAACCATCTGTAACGGAATGGCAACAGTGTACGCTGTAGCCAACTGATCGGCGCGTGGTCTGAGAACTCGGAGCGTGTTTTTCCCCGAGTTCTAGTAATTCTGAGATGGATGTGAAATAAACTTATTCTGCAAACAAATTTGATTTGCTCAATTTATGCACGTATTTGTCTTTGTTACAGCGAATACAATTTAAACTGTCGGCAAGATGTAAATCCACGATCCGAAGTCCTTCGACAGCGAATTTTTGTTGCTGATCGTTGAGGTTATGGTCATTCTCATCGCGTTTAGCCGCATTTTCTTTACACATGGCTGCCACAGCTTTCAGTCTTTTGGCAAGCGCCTTTTTTTCTTGTAAACTTTCCTTTGTATCGCATTTGGGTTGACATTTTCACGTTTTTTTAATTTATATAAAATATTCCGCGAAAAACGGATCGGAGGAAGCTCAACGCTATGACTGCAGGAAAATCGCACTGTAGCCACGATTACAGGGCCGCTCTCTATACGAGTATGAGACCTATCTATGCATGAGGTGCGAATGTGTGGGACATACAGAGGGTGCAATCTCTGTCAAAAATTTACAACCAGCAGCTGAGTATAGGCATTGGATGTAACGATACGCTTCAACAGAAACTTTTGGCTCATACGTGCACCTACAGAACTACCTTAATGTCACAAAAATCCAGTTTACCGAAGATTTTTTAAACAAATTTTTATGTAAACAATTTATTTACAAATTTTTGGCATTCTTATTATTCAAAACCAATGTTCTTACCATCTCCAATACGGTTGATTTTTTCAGGTTGCAAGATCATCGCAAAGTTATCAAAATTCTCTCCCAAACTCACTTTTGGTAGGCAATGTGCGGGCAGTACATCCTTAAGGGGCTATCTACAGTCGGGAGGCCCAAAAAGATCGATTTTTCAAGAATTTTCCTGAGGAGACCTTTAAATCTATTAACGTAAAAATTTTTACGCATACTATGGTAACTTTTCACTGTATTTTAACAATTTTTATTTGTAAAAATAATTATTTTGAAAGCTGCTATAGCTTACCACCGGGAGCAACTCTAAAAAAAGGCGTCTTGCGGCGAGCACGATATCTCTGGACTGGATCATCTAAAATGAAAAAACCAAAAATATTTCGTTAATATAATGGATTATCTTGTAATTGATCGAAGGAATAAGTAAAATAATGATTTTTGACAAAATACCGGCCTCTAAAAAAATCGATTTTTGATAAAAATTTAAGCCTTAAATTATTTATAAAATGGAAAATATTTATCGGAAAAATACTTCGAATAATTACTAAAAACTATACTTGAAGAGATTGTGTTAAAATTTGAGACTGATCTGTTCAGCCGCTTCCGATAAATCTTGCTCGCTGACTTTAAAAACACAGTTTGGAGAAAAACGCGATTAAAGTTTCAACAGCACTTTCGCACGCTCCGACACGTCATTACAAATGTGCGTGTAACTTCGAGAATATTCGCCGGATTGAGAAGAAATTTTCTGCGTGTATACTTAAATAATTGTACATTACGAAAAGAAAATATTTAAAAAATCGATTTTTCGGAAATT
Organism: Ophion slaviceki; assembly: GCA_944452715.1. Classification (NCBI taxonomy): domain Eukaryota; kingdom Metazoa; phylum Arthropoda; class Insecta; order Hymenoptera; family Ichneumonidae; genus Ophion; species Ophion slaviceki. Next base: position 3,872,673 of record OX101789.1, read on the forward strand.
TTAACTGTATATAACCCCTTAAGGTAGAATTTCACCGTACCACACTAACCTCCATCCTCACGGCAATAGCTCGAAACCGGAAATTGTGAAAACTCGTCATTTGTGGAAAACAAAAAACACACACAGACATAATTCTTTCACTCAAGAACCAAATATAAAGTATTGCATAAATTCTAACTTGAAATTAATTTATTAAATGATTGCCTTAATGAATATATTACACTGATTTACCATACGATATTATTTATCTTCAAGTGAGTTTGTAGCGGTGAAAGTTGAGACGACTGTAAACTTAAAAAGAAACAACAACTATTCGTGATTTTTCTCAATTCCCAGAACTTTTTGAATTAAACGAACGTCCGTGATCATTATTTATAATTGGCGAGGCGAATGGTTTCAAGCAACTTCGTTGTCTGCTGGTGGTTCGAGATATCGTCGTCGATAAATTCCCTCCGGATCGTATTTGTCCGCGAGAATATTAAACTTGATCGGCTCGAACTCTCTGAAATAAAATTCACAATTTGAGTCGCGCGAACTATTCTGAAAAAAAATCACTTGATAGCATAATATTTATCGTGAAATTTCGACCATATGCACAATACGATCTTCCTGATATTTGAAATATTGTTTCGGCAACACTCATACAATAAGTCGTATGTTATTTACCGGATAAGACGGGTAATATCACGTTTGAATATTTTTAATACGAATCACTCGAATGAGAATCTATATGTGGTGAGTACATCGCCGAAAAATATATACAATTTACCTGAGATAACGGATCACTTTGACCGACCCTTCAATTTGACTTTGCGTACATTTGGAGCATCCTGTGGCTAAAGCTTCCGGCAATACCCCTGCGGAAGTATCAGTGGGTTATTAGAGTGCTAGAAAATAAAAAATTCAAAGGACGGAAAAAATCTGCATTTTTATATTCATTGTGCTGACTTTTATAAAGTGTTATTTTGACGATTGCATCTTGTTGAATTATATTTTCGTCACTTGAACTTCGTAATTATATTATGAAAATTATTGTATTTTCATACTCCTATGTTTGTCATGTGAAAATTATTAATGACATAATAATAATTATTATTATTATTAAAATATCGCTACTAATTTTACTAAATATCACTAATAACGAAAAAAATAAGATAATCATCATAAAAATAGGAATAACAACAATAATAATAATGATTATGATTATTATTAAATTAGATATATTATATTTTCATACTTGAACTTCGTAATTGCATTGTCAAAATTATGAAATATTCATCCTATTATTTTTTCAAATTGCAATTGATAAATATTAATAATGATTATTGTTATTATTGTTATTATTATTCAATTTTATAAATTATATTTCCATACTTGAACTTCGTAACTGCACTATTAAAATGATTGAATAGTCATACTATAATTTTTTTAAATAGAAATCAAATTATTATTAGTGATACACCAATTATCATTATTATTGTTGTTATTACTAAAATATCACTGATAATTTCACTAAATGTCACTAACAAGAAAAAATGGAATAATAATAATAAACATATAAATAATAACAATAATCACAACAATTATTATTATTATTGGAACAACAACGAAAATAACACCGACAAATATTATTAGTATTTGTCCCAGCGCAAGCTGAGGAAGATCGTTACCCGGAGCAATAAAATCTAATAATCATGGTGCTAATAGTAATAATAATCGACATCGTGGTTATTGGTATCATGATTATATTCGTCAATGTTATGTTTGTTTTCATGTATTGTCGTTATCATAATAAATGAAAAGTGTACTTCTGAGTTCCTGGCCATCGGGCGGACAAGGTCCCTTGCCGACGAGACAATTGAAGTAATGCTGAAGGAGCCTCTTGCTCTCGAGGATCTCGTCGAGATTGACCTTGTCCCATCTCGTCGTGTAAGTATTTTGCTTCGGCCACAAATAGCCCCACGAGTATTCTAGTATTCCGAGGAGCAAGAGAATTACGAGCAATGACCGCGAGAGCGATGCAAATCGGTACACACCGCAATCCATTTCGAGCACGAGTAAACGGAACGTTACTCCCGTACGAGAATTTATACGAGAATACGGTGACATGTGTATGTACGTATAGGGACACGCGTGTATACGCGCATATGTGTAAGTTTATATAATAATAATAATAATGAACCGCTCATCCTCAGAATGCTTGCGTTTTACGGTTTATGCAATGCAACAGGAAACATCCAGTAAACATTACAGTGCTACGTATTTGTTTTCCAAATATGGTAGTTTTTATTATTTTTTATTACAAATTTATGTATTTTTTTCCAATGAACCATTTAGCGAAATGCCATTTTAAGAATAGTTTCAATGTATTGAATTTTTTTCATATGATGAAAAAAATGATGTTATGTTAGTCAGCAATTTTTATTTTTTGGAAACTTGTGGCTGATCTGTAATTTTCGGTCGACCAAACTGGTGCCTGGTGTCCTTCGAGGAACGAGCTGGATGAAGCAGGTCCAGGAGCTCGTAAAGTTGTAGACGAGGAACATAGTCAGCTCGTTATGCGAAGGCACGTAAAGAAATTACGCAGAGCCAGGAAGCACGATCACCGTGGTGGGCAATAATCGTCAATTATGCAATCATGACGCGAAACAACAATGTGAAATGATGACGACGACGACGATGCTCATCATCTCGATTCACTAGGATCGTGACTATTGTTGTTGTTATAGCGCGGCGCACAAGAACCGCTTGGAAAACAGTTGCGATAGTCGTGTAGGACTTTTATTGAGGTTATAAAGATACCGGTCGTGTATTCTTTGTGTTGAAAAAAAAAAAAAAAAAAAAAAAAAGAACAAGCCGATGCACTTTGACAGCAGTAACAAAAAGTAAGAATTTTCGATGTTAATTTAATTAATTTTAAGGGACGATGGATACAAGTCATTAACGTGTTTTATAATAGAGGCGCCAGGTGTCCATTTCCGGGGTTCACTTGGCTCGGGCCAGGGAAAGAAAACGACTAAGCCGCGCTGCAGTCGCTCTCATGCGATATGTCGTTTTTCTAGGCAGACATTGTTTCGTGAATTCAACAGCTGATACGCCTGACCTTAATATATGGAGGTTAAGCAGCTATGATCGAAATATCTTCATGTTATATCGTGATATTCAAATTGTGAAAGTGAAATTGTTCGCGAAATGAAAGCTCACTCTGGCGCTCGCAGCGAATAATTCGATCGTATTTTTGTTGTATGTGGGTCATGGAGAATCGAGGTTAAGGTGGATACGAGATATCGGATACGCGAACACTTCCGATGAGTACCGTTAGCGCGAGTTTGAGGCTGACGACCCAATCAAACCAGCCGCGATCCCGCGCATTGCGATCTTAATCCACCACACTTTTCTACCATTCGATAAATACGACGATGAGGACAAAAAACTGGCAAATTTTAAGTAGCGTCGACGTTTTCGGAGGATTGGAAACAAAATTTCGAAGACTTTTTCTTATTTTATTCCAAGAAAACACAAATATGCATGTACAATCGAATTTTATGAGTTCGATGTAAGCTTCGCTGTGTTCTACAAGTGATAATGATCGATAATGGAATTCCGATTTATCTACTGTACGTAAAATGTTTTTACGGATCTGAGACAAAAATTACGGACTGCGGATAAGGTAGTTTCCCCAAGCAAACTACCTTACAGCGGATAGAACAGTTTCCAAAAGCTGTCGGCAGGATAATTACCGACTGCTGGTACGGTCGTTTCCTGAGGCTCGCACAGTAGGTAAGTGTCGACTGCAGGTAAGGCTGTTCCGTGCCATCGATCTTCATATGGTGCATATGATGCAACAAATACCGACCGATGGTAAAAGGTTGGCATATGAATAATATCGAATTGCACCGCAGTGCTGAAGCGGTCTGTTTTATCTAAATGTCTTATTTTGACTAGCACAGGTGCAATTTAAGTTAAATTGTCGACGGATAAGTCGATATGAAAAACAATTGTCAAGCCAGTTCCTCCGTGTAAAGAGTTTGCGAGTTTGGTCTCGTTGCATCTTCTATTATGTTTGAAATCCCGTCGCGCTGTAAAAAGTTGGACTCTCCGTTCAAACGACGTTCCGAATAATATATGACCAATTTTTCGAGAAACATGACAAACAACGACACCCCATGCCCAAATATCAAGACCAATAGGGCGGGACTGAACTCTTCGATTACGACTGGAACTGGCGACGAGCTGTGACTCTCGGGGCACTGCGGACGTCTGTGCGCCCAGATATTTCTCAAACGTTTCGAGGTACCGTGCTCCATTATTTGTCGCATCCTGTTACATAAATATTTCGAATTGCTCGATTGTCCGGGACTCAAATGGCATAAAATCCATTTATTATAATGCATCTGATATAATTTATTTACGAAAGTGGTTGAAAAAATCAGCTAACGGTGGTTCGAGCGGTTTACCGGGATAGTGACCATACATTTTTTTAACACTTATATAGAAAAGTTCGTAACCGTTTCATAATATGAAAAAGTGAATATTAATAGGATTAAAAATATAATCCTTCCTTTCAATATCTTAAGAGATTCTCTCAAAGGATTTTTGGCTACGCGCCATAGTTTTCGAGATTTCGATTTTTGAAAGTTATTTTCTTTACTGCGCTCCTGTTATATCTTATAGCTAACAGACTCACAAGGAACATCTCTCAGGTGTCGTTCTTCGATTTTGTTGAAACTTATATATGTTATGAAGCATTGAAAACTAAGCTACACGTATTTTTTGTTATCGGCGCAAAAACAATTTTAAGGGGTGAAACCAACCCTCGAAAAAAGGCATGCGAAGGGGTAAGTAATATTGCAGTTTTATCCACAAGCAGTCGACCGATCGCAATGAAATGGAAACGAAAATTCTTCTAATCCGAAGCCATGAACAATCCACTAGAGTGTTATCGCAAAAAAATGATTAAGCAAAATGAAAGCAGCCCTCGAAGCACCCCTTCGTGGGCTGCTTTCACCACCGATCAAAAAAAAATACATTTCGCTTAGTTTTCAATGCTTCATAACATATATAAGTTTCAACGGAATCGAAGGACGGCCCCTGAGGGACGTTTTTTTGTCAGTTCTAGCTATACCTATATATGTTATCGCGCCCTTCGTTTTTTGCGGGTCTTTGCCGAGTCCTCGCGTTAGCCCCCCCCCCCCCCCGGCTGCGACTCCATGGTTTTCGGTGTAACGCGACCTTTTTATTTTCACGTTTCATCGAGAATTTATTGGCACATCAATAGAGTGCTTGTGGTATGTATGGTGAGTGTGCCCATGTAATATTGCGGAAGAACCCCCGGGTAGAAGTGTGGGGTGCGTGGAACACTGGTGGGGGCGGTTGGTACCTCGGATGGCGTGTGAAGTCGTGAGGTACCTACGTGAAACTCTAGTGTGGGCGCGGATCACTATGGATGTGCGTGTGGAGTTGTGGGGTGCGTAGAAGACTGGTGTCGGCGCAGCGAAGATCCGCACAAAGCGGAGAGCACGATAACATACATAGGTGTAGCCAGAGCTGAGCCCGTCAGCTATAGATATAGTAGCAGCGCAGCAAAAAAAACGTTCAAAAATCGATATCTCGAAAATTATGGCGTGTCACCAAAAATCCTTTTAGCGAATCTCTCAAGATATCAAAAGGAAGGTCTTTGCAAAATTTCAGCCTGATCGGCGGGGGGACCTTTTCGAAAGATCACCTAAACATAGTATCACCATTAATTATATCGAGAAGTCAATGTCATTATTGATAATATTAGAGTCACGATTAAATTTAATAGATTAATATTCAAATGTTTTGACAACGTTTATTTTTAAAAAGTTATGAAAATATTTTGAAAATAGTAGTCACTTTATAAATACTATTATTTGAAAAATAAAATTGTAATTTACGAAGACATATCAGGATCTACAAAAACGGTATCTTTAAACATTTATCACCGAAAATGTTGACCCTCCTCAATCTGGGACTCACCCATAAGTGACCATTTTCTTGAAGGGCGAGTGCCTAGCTACACCAGTCGCAGTGTGCTTCGGCTCGAACAGATAAATTTCTTGGAGTTCGCAAATTTCGTTTTCCAGGAATGTTTCCTAAAAAAAAACCAAGTGATGAAGCGACGAAAATTAGTGATACTCGGGCTGAAAAATATTGAAATTTTTTTTTTTATCATTCACTTCGATAATTTTGTACGCCGTTGCCGTGTCCACTTGAAATGCGAAACCTCCCTTCTTCACCATCTTCAAACCTTCCTCGGGGGTGAAGAATGGACGTTTCTTGCGTTTCTTATCGACCGCCATTTTTTTGTTGAATATTCCCTTAATCGCTGGGTCGTCCGTGGTCTAATAAATAAATATATTAATAATAATGAAGAGTGAAAGTATAGATACTAACAATATCGAAAAGTTAAAATATTTATATTAATAATATTGGACGACAATATTAATAGGTATTAGTAATACAAAGGAAGTAAATAATTACTTAGTGATAAGCGTCAAAATAAATCAGTAAAAATATGAAGTAAACGTGAAAAGGTAAAGAGAAATTAGCGAAAAATAAATAAATTAGTAGTAAAGCAAAATAATTGTCAAGTTTATATTTTTTTTATCCACGGACATTTTTACGTCGACTTCAAGTTTGTCATTTTAGTATCACCGAATTACTGTTATATTTCGATTTTTATACCATATTCCTATTGTTCTAGAGAATCACGGATTAACGAAATTTGGAAAATTTATTTTTAAGTGACCTTTTCATCGATGTTATATCACAGTCAAAATATAGATACTGCAAATATTGAAAAGAAAACATATTTATATTAATAATATTTCACGTCAATATTAATCGATATTAGTAATAAAAAGAAATAAAAGGTGTAAATCGAAAGGTCAATTATCATAGTCATAATTATGATAATTTTTATGATTTCAACAGATTCCGGGTGTCCCATTTCAATCTTACACCTGATTTATCTCGAAAAATACTGCTGCGACCAAGTATGAAGCATGATGAAGTATGAAGCACGATGAAAATGTTATGGGTTCGAAGGAGGACGTTAAAAAAAATTAGTCCTAAATTCAAAATGGCGACATTAAGATAGACGACATGTTTTTTTCAATGGAAAGGACTTTTTGCACAAAAAAATTGTCAGGCAAAAATTAACAATTTTCCGAGGAATTCTTTTTTTTATAAAGTTCATAACTTCAAAGTTATAACACCATGTTTTACTATTTTAGCGCTATCCAGGATGTACCACGAGGAGGTAAAATCTGTAACATTCCCAGTGTAAGTGTGCATGTATGTGTGCGGGTGTGAGTTTATTTGGGTTTGATTAATAACCCAAACAAACCGAAACAAAGATTAGGTGTCTACGGGTCATCACTTCCGTTATATCATATTTTAAAAAACACGTCAGCCATCCGAGTGACGCCATTGAAAATTTTGGAAGAATTGTTTTTTTTAACGTACACCTTTGAACCCTAAAATTGTCACTACACCGATGCTTGATCGAAGCCGTATTTTTCGAGATAAATCAGGTTTAAGATGAAAATGGTGTGAGACGAAAACCCTAATTTTGAAATATACCGGGTGTCCGATTTTAATCTTACACTTCATTTATCTCGAAAATACTGCTCCAATCAAGTATTGAGTATAGTGTAACTTCTAGGGTTCAAAATTTGGTTCAACGTTCAAAATGGCGACATTAAGATGGCCGACGTGTTCTTCCTTCAATATGATATAATGGAAGTGACGCGCCGCAGAGACCCAATCTTTGTTTGGGCTTGTTTGGATTTGTTTCGGCTATCAAACGAACCGAAACAAACTCAAGCAAACTCACACACGCACACGTACACTTGGGATGTTAAAGATTTTACGGCATCGTGGTACATCCTGGATAGCGCTAAAGTAGTAAAATAATTGTGTTTTTAACAAAAAATTTTGGACTTTGAAAAAAAATCCGACAAACGTTGTGAGTATTAGCTTGATAACTGTTTTGGCGATAAAATTCATGTTTCCATATGAAAAAAAAACATGTCGGCCATTTTAACGTCGCCGTTTTGAATTTTGGACCAACATTTTTCCTTCTTGACGTCCTCCCTTTGAACCTTAAGGTAGTTCTGTAGTTTTAGTCAAATCTTAGGAATTGGCTGAAATCTAAGTATGGTGTGGATATGACCTTCATGCACTGATGCCCAAAAAATCAATTCGATTCTCCGCTTAATTCGTGAGATAATTGCAATGGAATATGGGTGTTTTTGTACGCGATCCCTATACCTAACACGTAAACCGATAGGAGTTTGCTCGCATTTTTCGATATTGGTTCTAAACGGATCTTAGGATTTCAAAATAAAAACACACGTGTACGCAGTACGATTGTGGGATTGATTTTTTCTCAATGACAAACTTTGACCGTTTGGTTTCCAAGATATCAACTTATGAAAAGTGGTAATGTTATTCCACACCGAACTCGGGCCGAACCATCTGTAACGGAATGTCGACAGTGTACACTGCAGCCAGCTGATCGGCGCGTAATCTAGGAACTCGAAGCGTGTTTTTTTCCTCCGAGTTCTAGTAATTCTGAGACGGCTGTGAAATAAATTTATCCTGAAAACAAATTTAATTTGTTCAATTTGTGCATGGATTTGTCTTTGTTACAGCGAATACAATTTAAACTGTCAGCAAGATGTTGTAAATCCACGATCCGACGTCCTTCGACAGCGAATTTTTGTTGCTGATCGTTGAGGTTATGGTTATTCTCATCGCGTTTAGCCGCATTTGCTTGACACATGGCTGCCACAGGTTTCAGTCTTTTAGCACGTGCCTTTTATCTTGTAAACTTTCCTTCGTATCGCATTTGGGTTGACATTTTCACGCTTTTTTTTATTCATATAAAATATTTCGCGAAAGACAGATCGTAGAAAGCTCAACGCTACGACTGCAGGAAAATCGCACTGTTGCCACGATTACAGCGCCGCTCTCTATACGAGTATGAGACCTATCTATACATGAGCTGTGAATGTGTAGGACATATATAGAGTACAAGCTCTGTACAAAAATTAGAACCAACAGCATCGTATAGGCATTGGATGATACTATACGCTTCGACCGAAACCTTTGGCTCATACGTGTACCTACAAAACTGGCTTAAGATTCGCTATACTCAATCCTTGATTGGAGCAGCATTTTTCGAGATAAATCAGGTGTAAGATTAAAATGGGACATCCGGTATACACACACACACACTTACACATGCTTGCACGCGCACACACACACACACACATACATTGGAATCATAACAATGGCAATTGACATTTCAACTTCCACTTTTACTTTCTTTTTTTCTAATGATATCAATTGATATTATGATTTTCATTATGACTATGATGTAACATCGTGAAAAATTTAGGCCAAAATGAATTTCCACAAATTTGCTTAAGGCGTTACCCCCACTTGTAGCGCAAAAAAAGGCCTTTTTCATGATTTTTTTAAAAGAAAACTACAAAAATTTTTTAATCGATCAATATACCATCTTAAAGAACACATCTTGAAGAACTTTCGGTAATTTTTTTATTGAAAAATATTACATTGTTTAGTGGCAAATGGCCGTCAATGAAATAATGGTTTTATATACACGGTTTGCGGTGACCAACATTGCGGCGAAGTGGATCATCTGAAAAAATAATGCGGATGGATTTAGTCAAATATAACTATAAACTAGTCTTTAATCGAAGGATTTTAAAAAATATTCATTTTTCACAAAATGGCGGACAGTCAAAGTTAATGGATCGATTTTAACGAAAAAAAGGCCGTTTTTTGGCTATAATACGGCCATTTTTTCGAAAAAAAAAAATCGAACGATTAAAGACTACATTTTTATGTATTAAATAAGCCTGCAAAATTTCAAGAAGATCGGTTCATTAGTGTTCGAGTAATCTTGGTCACCGACTTCAGAAATGCCATTTTGAAAAAAAACGCGTTTAAAGTTTCAATTTCAGTTTACACGAAGAAAATATTTTTTTTCGTAAACTTACATAGAGTCATCTATTCCGGGCATAAAAAAAACTGCACTTCAAATTGCACTTCAAAAAAATGCAGTAAAAAAAATCGATTTTTTCAAAATCGCAAGTGGGGTTAACCCCTTAATCTGTGATTCCCTAAAGCAATAAAAATATAATATAAACATGAGGATATAACACTAATTTGATGGCACGAAAACGATAAACTCGCAATTGATGTAAAATGTGCCTTAAACGTAAAAATAAAAAAATGTAGGCCACCATTATTGCAGGGTACAGACATGAAAGATGTGGACTCCTTTACCGCAAAAAAGTCATGATTGTAAGCAATATCCTCAGAGCCTACGGCCAGGGTACTGTCCAAAACGTGTTGAGGAGTGGTTATATATCGAGGCTTTTCAACGAGAAGGGAGCCGACGACACTCGCCGAGTAGAATTGAAACATCAGAAGAGCCCATAAGAATAGAAACAAGAATACGATTCGGCCCGAGAAGATGCGCGGTCCGTCGCTCAGTCCTTTTTGAAAAATGTTTTTTTTTTAACGTCATTTTAGTGCGACCTTGAGGATTACACAATTATAAATAAAAAATGTATAATTACATTGAAGCTGGAAAATATTATTAGGCGAAAAATGTTTTTTTTCAATATTAGTCCACTAAAAATGAATTCCTATCTTAAAAATTATATTACGAAGAATATTATGTTGAAATTATGGAATGAAAATAATTGTACGCAACAATTGTAAGCAATTATATATATATATATTTTAAATTATATTGATAAGTTGATTGAAAATAAACTTATCAATATCATGATTAAAATATAAATATAAATAAAAAAATGTATAATTACATTGAAGCTGAAAAATATTCTTATGCCGAAAATGTTTCTTCAATATTAGTCCACTAAAAATGAATTCCTATTTACAAAATTATATTACGAAGAATATTATGTTGAAATTATGGAATGAAAATAATTGTATGCCACAATTGTATGCAATTTTATATATATATATATTATAGCATGATTAAAAATCAACTAGAAACATTGTGTACGATATAGAATGACCAGAAAAAAAATTGCCGTTGTGTTTGAAAAAAAGGCGGCACATTTGCCTTCGATACATGAGTTTGTACCTTGTTGGCAAACTGCGGCAATGGCAATGAGGCCAACCTCCGACGCGGGATTGGTGTCAAGTGTATTGACAGGTTCTCGCCAGTCGTAATGTTGCTCGACTTTCACAGTGAAGTAAAGTAAAAGCCAATTCACCGCAGCTGCCACGGTAATCCAGTACCACACAACTGGCTCGAAAGGTTTGAGAAAAACGTTGCTCAGCTCGTTCTTTTGGGGATGTCGAAAAATCAAGCAAACCCTGACGTACGTTTCGTAAAGTAATGAAACAACTATCAACGATTAATAATTATATTACATTCCATATTCTGTATTGAAAGTATATCATTTTGTATGATAAATAGACACCGTTATACAATAAAAATAATATATAATAAATACATTTCGTATAAGAAATATGTAACGTTAAAAAAATAATATTACCTTGCGATCCACGTCTGAACGGTATACTCGACGACGTCGAGCCTATCTTTCTTATATTGAAACGGTGTCACGCTTATGTCAACTAGTCCTTTCGACATGTCACCCAATATTCCGTTATACGAACCGTTCGGCAATAGATATCCCCAGGTCGAGCCTCTCTTGATGTGAATGCTTTTGAACATTAAAAACGAACCTAATGGCACTTGTCGAGCTTTGTATATCATTGTCAAATCATTCTGTTTGGAGATAGAATATTCTTTTTACATTGATATGGTAGTATGTATTTGCGAATTTATTTATTATATTTTGTTATTGATTATATATATATATATATACAAACACGCAATATATATGTAATAATTTGAAAAAACTATATTATTCCAAACGTTGACAATAAATATATTCGAAAGAAAATACATTTATATCTATATACCGTTGCGTTGAATATATCCACATGTGCTCATATTAGATTTAATTATTTCGATATAAAGTTTTAACAACATTATATCCATAACCAATGACCGACACTAGTGGATGGGTGTTCGGGGTTCGGCTCCGGCAGTACATCGAGTTAAGCAGTGCTGTGCATGGCCAATACTCGGAGCGGTGACCCCTTAACCGTGCACCGATTAAGCACTCAGCAAATGCGGTATAGTGTAGCTAAAGACGGTTGTCGACGCAACGGAAGTTAGGTTAGATTAGCGAAGTGTGTGTAAAGAGTGATAGGAAAGGATTCAATTGGGCAGGGTAAAATGTAAAAACTCGCAAGGGGATACGTCGAACTCAGGGTAAAAACATATATATGGGTAAAAAAATAAATATTCAAGGTCAGGTCTTAGGTAATTTTGAACGAGGAATCCAATGGTGACCTTCAATTTGACCTTGAACCTCATCTTCAAAGTTATTTCAAGGTCAACTTTGTTTTTTTTTTATGGGAACCTCTATTTTTGATATCGGCAATCGAAAGAGCGAAAAACGTTACGTTGAAATATGTACTTAGGTTATAGGTGCGGTGTGACCTTAAAGGTCAGCTGAAGGTCATTTGAACTTAAGATCGGTCTGGGTTGGGTTAACGGGACAATAAGCGAAGCGTTCGCCATAGCAGAGACATAAAAAAAATGCGATTAAACTTTTCTCTGGCCGTAAATTTATTCAATCGTAATTAATTTTTTTAGTATAGTAAACGAATTACCTGTCGATTGACTAATTTATTTTATAGAATTAAATTTTTTTGTTAACGAGGTAATTGCTGCTTTAACGCTTGATTTATGAAACATTACTAACAAGTACACCTACCCAAGTGAAACGCACCGAATTAAATAAAACTTGCCATATGAGTAGAATAATGGGTTTGTTGGGTTTGGGGTTTGTGGGTAATCATAAAGGCCATTGTGCAGATCAAATGTATCAACATTTTTTAACGTAAAATTTCCCGCTCTTTCGATTGCCGATGTCAAAAATAGTGGTTTCCCCTTGAAGATGAGGTTCAAGGTCAACTTGCAGGTCACCATTGGATTCCTCGTTGACAATTGCTCCAAAACTTATCTCGACCTGAGAAAATACTGGACCGTTCCGTTAACCCAACCCAGACCTTTCTTAAGTTCAAATGACCTTCCGCTGACCTTCAAGGTCACACCTGACTAATGACCTGAGTACATATTTAAAGGTAAAATCTCCCGCTCTTTCGATTGCCGATGTCAAAAATAGGGGTTCCCATTAAAAAAAAACAAAGTTGACCTTGAAATAACCTCAAATATGTGGTTCAAGGTCAAATTGACGGTCACCATTGGATTCCTCGTTGAAAATTACCTAAGACCTGAACTTGAATATTTTTTTTTACTAACCCTCTGAAATTTTCAGGGGTTTCCATACTTTTTCCCCACCCTGTATGTATAAAGTTAATAAGATAGGGGATTTGAAAAGAATAAAGGGATTTGAAATTCGATGATGTTAACGCAATCTAGTTGCCTTGCTACAAAGGTTTTCAGTGAGCCAATTGTTGGAAAACGGGAGGCAGACGTTATTATTCTGTGAGTAAACAAATATTTTCTATATTACTATTTCATCAAATTTTCTGGGTGTATAGGATACGTGATTGTTCGTAAAATATGTTTTATTGATAGTATGTCATAAATTGATTGCGTACCACGTTCTGTTAACTTCAATGTTAGTGCAGTGTTGTACCGGTTGCGTCCGTTTTATAACCTCAAAAAAAATATTTCAAATATGCGGTTAGGGCAGGCGGGGGTATGGGGTACCCCATCTTGCCCCACACCATATTTATTATAACATTTCTTATCTTTACATACTTTTTGTTTCAGTTATTTTCAGATAATGATTCGAAATTACCAAAACATCAAATAGGGGCGAATGGGCAGCGAGGCTATTGAAAAGCCGATTTAAGATGTGTTAGATGGAAAAAAAATATTACAATTTAGCTAGAAAGATTTATGGCGTTCCTCAAACTACTCCAGAGCGCCAAATGACGTTAGCTCGAAAAAATGAAAACCAAATCTGCAGTGTCAAAGTTCGTTAGGCCCCATTCAAACTACTTTTACGAAAGAGGAAGACGAAGAAATCGTTGTCTATTTAAAGGAGATAGAGAGACGATTATTTGGCTTGACTGCTTTGGAACTACAGAAGTTGGCATACCAGTTAGCCGCCCGCAACAACAAACATCACAACTGTGAGGTAACGGTACCAACGCTCGGACGGGTACCGCTGTACCCACTGTTCGAACAGTAGTTCGAATATCTCACTATGTTAGCAATGTAATTTACAGGTAATGAAAAGTGATACTTGTATCCTATTTAGCCTTCAATTATTAATTGATTAAACCGGTTTTTAGTAGTAAAATTGACGAGTCATATTAACGAGTCCGAGTCAGTCATGCCATGAATGCACTTTTCTAAACCGAAGAGCTGAAGAGTTGTGATAATTTGTGATAGTAAGAGGGGTTTATCGTTGATTGATTTCGAGACTAAACTTATGACCTATCGAAAGCGAGTCGAATAAACTTGTCGACCCTGTTGTCACCATTTGGTTTCAATAAGATTTTATATTATAATTTCAGCGTCCCATTGATTGGGACATTCATCACACGCATGTACCACAGTCGAATTTCATGTCTGATTACTGGTACGAGGGCACGTAGCCACAGAGACCGAAACACCGAATGCCGATTGTTGTCTGTTTGGTTTCATTGCATACCTCGCGATCAATTACTTATTTAAATACTTATCACTCACTCAGTTCGCGATTTTTGTGAAAAGAAGAAGAGAAAATCAATTGGTGTACATGTGTCCCGCATTTAGACTATATAATAGGTCAATTATTTAATATTACGTAACTAGTCGTGATGCAAACAAAGTTTGAGGTTATGTGGCCGACTTTCCGCGAGGTAATATACAGTAACGATGCCGTCTTTTTGCTTATTTATATTTTCGGAATGTGCCCGAAGGATTACTCTTTTAACTCATATATAAAATGATTGCATAACGGGGTCGAGTCACCAAAAAATTATGAAAAAAACACTATGATGCAATGACACAAATAAAATTTTGAAACTTTGCAAAAACTATTACTCGAAGAACACAAAAATAATAAAATATTATCATGCTTGAAATAATATTTTTGTTGTTTAGTTGACTGCTGCAAATATTGGTGTATTTTTAACTCCTCGTAAGATCCAGGTCGCACCGGTAAGGCAATTTTTATGTTGAATGTATATCCATATACTTATTTTCCGTATACGGATGGATGCTAAAAGAGATCTTACGTACCAGTTCAATTTAAACCATGTAACTACAAGAATTAATTTCTGGACGTCCGAACACTAGGACCCCGTAATTGTCGGTTATATATAGGAAGACCCATACTTCCCATACTTTGGTGTAGATACTTGAGTTAAAGTCTGTGCACCAGAGAATCAGAAGTATATGGAGTCGTCTATACCGGTACGGGTTTTTCACAGTTTTTCCGTACCCTCGAAAAGTACGGTATAGTATAGTTTAAGGCAGCTGTGGACGCAACGAAAGTTAGGTCAGATTAGCGAAGTGCGGTAGGAAGTGATAGGAAAGGGTTGAATAGGGGAGGGATACGTAAAAATTCGCAAGGATATACGTTGGTATGCAGGAATTAATGGATACCTCAATAAATAAAAAATACGTTCTCTAGAATAATGAGAAATAAGTTTATTACAAGTAAAAGAAAATATAAACAAAAGAATTAACTTAATATACCACGGCTCGGAATAATAGAAATAAGAAACAAAAAATGGATTGAATTTGAAAAAAAGTTGTGCAAACGAGACGCGTTCCAGCGATCCCGCGGTTAATCCGATCACGCAGGTTTTTGCATAGCATAGCATAAAGTAGCATAATATGTTTCGACCAACTACATAGCTCAATGCTGGTATACAGGGTGGACCATTTAACATGACCACCCCAAATATCTCCGTTGCCTTTGGAGTGACGAAAAAAATGTCAAAAGGTAATTTGATTGATATCAAAGGGCTGATACAGTGGTGAAAAATTCATTTTTGTCAAGGTCATAGTTTGTGCGTTCTCAAGGTCATCAATGGTTTTTTCGGGTGCAGTTCCGAAAACCCCCCACCTCCGATTGCGCTGATATTTTGTGAAGACCTTCATTTTAGTGTTATAAGAGAACCTCTAAAGGGATTTTTGGCGCATCGAAGTAGTTTTCGAGATATCGATTTTTGAAGTTGTGGAAAAAAAACTTCTTTTGCTGAAAACTCGGTAAATATGCAGTTTTTGAAAAAAATAGTAAGAGATACTTTTTGTAGGAAATTAAATTTGCTACAAAAAAGGTTCTATACAAAAGTTTCAAAATCTGCATATTTTTTGCTTGAAAATTTAAAAAATGCGTTTAATTGACAATGGGCGAGTTTTTGACTAATTTTAAGGGTGTGCTGGCTACTGAAATGAGTGGCAACTGGAATAAGTTGCTACTGGACCACGGGGGGTCCGCCCCCCCCCCCCCCGGCGAGGTCAAGGGGCAGCGCCCCTTGCGGGGCGGAGGGGCGGAGCTCCCCCGATGACACTAAAACTACTTTTTATATGATTAAAAATTAATTAAAAATAAAAAAAATTAATGAACGTTCGATTCACCGTGGTCAGCTGACTGTAAACTTGCCCATTGTCAATTAAACATATTTTTTTTATTTTCAGGCTAAAATATGCAGTTTTTGAAAATTTTGAATAAGACCTTTTTTGTAGAAAATTTAATTTCCTACAAAAAGTATCTCTTATCATTTTTTCGAAAACTGTATATTTACCACTTTTTTCGAGATATCAGCGAAAGAAAATATTTTTTACAATTTTAAAGATCGATATCTCGAAAACTACTTCAATGCGCCAAAAATTCCTTTAGGGGTTCTTTCATAACACTAAAATGAAGGTCTTCACAAAATTTCAGCGCAATCGGAGGTGGGGTGTTTTCGGAACTTTATCCGTTTTTTCAAATGGGAACATGTTTTCTTTTATTGACACTTTATAGCTGATATTCAGACGAATCCAACGACCTATGATATCATGACCTTAAAATGATTTTTCACCATAATACACGCGTAAAAACGGGAAATCGTGATGTTATTGACAAACATCAGAAACATCTCCGACTATTATTATCAAAATCATTCACATTAACACGAGTCCATATGAATATGTATATATATGGTACGTAATGTTTCGCAATCGTTATGTTCATATAAGATGGTCGGCCCAGTGATCGTCAGGGTCCCAGTGATCATCATGTTTACACATTGAATAAGTATTATAAAATAAAAATCGGTCGTTCGTGCACATCTGTAATATATTAGCGTGCAGGAAGTATTTACTACATTGTATTACATTGTCACCCCCTTATGTATACGTATTCAAGAATAATCAAATCAAATATATTCAGCTATGGCGTCTATCAGTGATTTCAGCCAAATCCTTCATTTGGAGGTTAAAGTGAACCATGTTACATCTCTGGTGATTGGTGAATGCCTGGGGACTTGCGTGAGGTAAGTTTGTCTTCAAGTCATAAACCAGAATCTCAATTTTGCGTTCGGCATAAAAAAATTATAGATTTATGCTAATTTCAACGTGTGTTTATATATGCCGATTACCGGTTCAGCAATGTAAACACTCTGCCGATTAATCGCCATGGCTTTAAAATCTTATTAATGGAATATTAATTTATAGAAAAAGTTAAAAGACATATGAGGTCCGTATATAGCATTGTCTGAAGAATCCACTGACTAGTAATCGTCATAAACATATTCGCGATGGTACAAATATATGCATACAAATAAACGTTGTCGGTTACTGAACCGTGACCATGTCGATAACTGGGTACGTCTCGAACACGGGTGAACACCACTCAGTCGAAAAAATATTTTAAATATTTTCATGATAAAGTGGTTGTTTATATTTATTGACAATGAATAGAAATTATCATTCTAACGCACTCGGCATATTAAGTTTTATTTATTAAATTAATAAATATGTATGTAGAGAGATTTATGTCTCAAACTGTTTGTCAAATGTTTTAATAAAGAACCAAAAATGTTGACTAACTGAGTGACTAAAAATGATTCAGTTGACCTTTATGCAGACACAATCGAGTCGACAAAGGCCTACGGACCTTTGCATGATTGGTTAAAGCAGTTTGAACGCATGTGACGATAAGTGGAACATTCACATGGCGATTACTAGACCAAGCGTCATGGCGGCATGGCGACGACCCGTACAATAGCGTTTTATAGCCTTTACGAAATATTTTCTCGGCAGCTGTACCAGGCCCGAGAATTTCACTACATTCTTCTTCGTAATAAAAAAAATGAGAATAACTTTAAATGACTTTTACTCACTTTCCAAGTTGACCTATATGAATTTTCAGAATCGAGCGATCTGCTTGAGCTGACAATTACGGGGCCAACTACCTTACAATATAAAAAGTTTTACTTTGAAGTAAAATTGATATTGATGGACTTACTTGAAATTGTAGTAGTCTTTCAGCTGAACTATGAGACCGTAATTGAAACGGTGCATCGTGTCGAAGCCAGGGTCCGTAGGAGTGCTCAGGTATGTCATGAAATCGTGTTCCGGTGAATGATCAAGCTACAAAAAAGAAGCACAAAAACAATTAGGACGGGTGAATCGAATAAAAATTTGTCCACTAAATAAATAATGAGGCCTCGGCCTCTCAATTGCAGAAGTCTTTTGAGAGCTTAACTTAAATTAGCAAACAACGTTTCGCGATCACTGGAAAAATTACCGAAAATCGTATCACGGAATTATCAAGAAAAAAATGCGGAAAACAAGTCAGAATATTTGTATAGTCATTTCCATAATTTTTTTCGAATGATTCCGTTACTATTTCCCAAGGAAAAAATTACTATTTTGGAAAGGACTCTACTTTCGAAAAACATTATCCATAAAGTTTTACATTATCTCGAGTAGGGTGGACTGGGTACGGTTGACACAAGGAGAATAGCGCGCGACCTACTGTGTTGTCCTGTTGTGTGGGGAGTGCAAGCGTGAAAAGTAGCGGCTTGCGCGTCCAAGCGTGTTTTGCTCAGAGTTGTCCCGAGGAACAGCGCGTTATAGCTCCGAATAGATGGCCTTATTGTGCTTTGGCAAGAAAGGGTAAGTATTGTTGATCGGAGTTTTTTCCCAATTACTCTGTTGATATTAAATGTAGAGTATTGAATTTTTCATACCTGTCAATGGGACATCAAAAGTTTAAAGAATGTGATTAGGGGCCGTCCATATATTACGTCATCGATTTTTGCTGATTTGTTACACCCCCCCCCCCCCCCGAATCATCATATCCTTCCTAGTCATATCCAATTATCGTTACCGTCATCCAAAGACCAGATCACCCCCGCCGCTATTTTAAAATGACGTAATTTATGGACAGGCTCTTACTATTTTTTTCTTTGTATCGTTCCAGCCGTCAGGGTCTTCCCCCTTCTTACGAGTCCCAATTCGCCACAACTTCGTTCTACCGCCCATTCCACCTCCCCCGTCTAGCTCCCATTTCACCCCCCTCCCCCCCCCTCCACGTTGTGGCCACAGCCGACTTCCTCCTCTGTATCGTATTCACCATGACATACCTGCCATGGGGATAGGGAAACTGCGGAAAACCTATACCGATACAGCCGGTCGCAAGTTCGCCTCCCAGTCACCGAACAAGTCGTCTTTCGCCGAGAAAATGTAAAAAAAAAAAATTCACGACGAAATTGACGCGACTGGGATTTGAACCTGCGACGTCACGATCAGCTGGCCATCACGCTACCACTAGGATCAATGCACTGGGTTTTGGACGGTCCCTTAGTATTGATGTGAGATTGTTGGCTTTAACACTGTGAATTATTTTCGACTAAAAAGGGCGGTGACCACGGTTGAAACAATTTTTGAGGGTACGGTTGTAACATTATATACTTTTTTTATTTGACTTTCTATATGCCAAAATACTAAAGCAAATATTCCGGTTTGGCACGAGCGGTGGGTAGTACGGTCCGTAAAAGTAGAATACATTTAGCGATATATCTGGGGCAGGAAGAGAATAAAGGGATCAAGTGTCCCACAAATCGGTCAAGCATAAGTTGAACAAGGCCGGTGATTGTTTATAAGAATCAGGAGGTAATGAGACAAAAGATTCAATCGAGAGGCAAAAAGTGAGTTAAAGGAGGATAAGACGAGGAGTTCTGGGTGCCAGAAATTGAGGAAATATGGCGGCCAGCAGAGGACTCCAGGTGGGTAAAGAAGGAAGTGTCGGTAAGGAAGGTAGTGATCTGGACAACAGAGACCAAGCCACAGAGAACAATGCCGACCGAATCGATGCGGAATCAGAAGATGCGGGGTTCACACGAAAAAGAGAGCGTCCGAAAAGTGATATACGAGGAAAAAGGTGTTGGGGACCAGAGAATTTCCTCGTAACAACCAAACAAAAAGAAAATGAGAAGAGGCTGCTGTTCAAGACAAGAAGTAGGGCGACGCACTCCCCAGCTACGCGGGGAGACCAAAGCCATCGAAGCACGAGAATGGGGGGGGGGAGCAGAGAGTGGGACCCACGGTTTTATATACAGGTCTGGAAACGACCACGATTTGGTAGGTACGCTTGGCCGATCCACGTTTCCTTACATTTTTCGCCACTACGTGGCATTACTGTTGAAGGATACGGTGCGATAAGGCCAGAATAGCTTCTGTCTGTCCGTCTCATTCTCCTGATAGAGGCGCATGCGTTGTCGACCGTGCCCCAAACCCAGTTTATCGCATATTTGATAGGGATACGAATTTAAAAAAAACAAATGAACGAATAATAAGCTTACTGAAGTATACTCAAATAACCTACTGAAACAAAAGTGATGAACGATGCGACATTGCGGCAACGGCATGGAGGCTATATGGAAACACTCAATAACAAGCGGATTCGCAATTTAAGATATAACATATTTAACAAGAGTGTATTAGTCTCTGTGTAGTAAGAATAGCGCAGTCGGAACGGCGCTGGGCTCTCATTCAAACGTCCAGGGTTCGAATTCGATTGATTTCTTTTTCAATTGAGGATTAAATGATTGCTCCGTTGTAATAATATCATCAAAATATAAATAGGGGGTGGAATAAAGTATTACCCTTACATACATATATATAGCTTATAATATATTGTTGTAATATTGATGCCTGTATTAAAATTATTAAATGATAATATTTCTATGCTGCAAATGTTTTATTTTTATACGGTGACATGTGCGATTAAAGGATTAAAAAAGCAGTGTACATGAATTTTGTAATCTCAGAATTGTGCGATCGCAAGCAGTACCACTGTTGGGAAGGAGGGAGGTGGACTATTTCTTCACCTTTATTCACGAGGCCGAACATACTAATGGAAAGTCATCTTGAAAAGAAGGATTTCGAATAGAAATAAAGGAAAATGTTTAATCGTAGATAAATTAATAAACAAAATCGAATCCAATTGAATGAATTTAACGAGTTCAATTGTAGTTTTGATTCGAATTGAACGTGATGATTCGACGAATAAATTCAAACATTGCCGTAGCTCGTATATTAAGTAGATGGCACAAATGTTTTACTTCATGTAATTCACTCTAAAGGAATAAAGGAAAATAACTTTTGAAAAATGTTATAGTTTCACATTTTATTTGTATGACACAATTATTAATTATCGATGACGGTTGAAAGTGGTGTTGTCGTGAAAAAAATGTTCTTCATTTCTTTTTTCTCGGATGGAGAGATGACAAAAGATCTTTAACCTTTCTTGAAAGTGCTGTTGACAGCCTGTAGACCCAAACAAACACTACCGCAAGCATTCGTTTTCGTTGCGACATCACCTGCTGCTGCTAGGGAATTACAAAATCTGATATATTCAAGAACATCGTTTGACTCTAGAAAAAAATAACAATTACTTATAAGATAAAGAACATAAAGAGAAAAATGATGAAATAAACTATAAAACAGCGAAATAATGAGGTGATTTCGTTTCTGTCAGTCACTGTATGTATTTCATAGTTTTTTTGACAACGCTCCACCACGATATCAATGACAAAATTGAAACGAATTTTTCTTTGATTGAATATGAATACAAGGGCTTACCTCATTTGGAGTAATGTAATCTCGGAAGGTTGTGGGCATTTGCTGTGCAACTGTGTCATTGCAAGCAACAGCACATTCACCGGACGGTCCGGGTAACGGATTGCACGGCACGTTCTCTTCCGGTTGACCAACGTTGTCCTGTCGAAATAAATAAGTTTTGATATTTGTATTCATAAAAACAAGAAAAAAGGTCAATGAACAAAAAAGCCAAGAAGTGGTAGAGGAACTCATTCAGAACTACTATTCAGCATGTTTATTTACATCATAGTAGATGACATTTCGAATATAGTACTGGCTGCAAAAGGGCTGCGAAACAGCTGCGGAGCATGCTTACGTCGTTAGAAAAATATGTATAAAAAGAGTGAGGTTTATTTGTAAAATAAATAAGAAAAGTAAATAAAAAATCAAACGAAAAATAATCAATAATACTAGAAAGAAAAAAAAATTGAAATAAATTATTACTGACTTTTCGGCTTCACTCTCGCAGCACTGATTGTATAGTAATATAAAAATTGAAAGCATAATAAAAAAATTAATTACTATAATTATTAACCCTCAATCCGTGAACCTGGGTCGTTTTCGTCCTACCCAAAATCATTTTCTTCGCAGGTTGCTTAATATTTTATGGAAAAAAAATATTAAAAATAAGAAAGAAAGAAAGAAAGAACCCTATTTTCCCTCGAGAAGTACGGCCTAAAGATTAACCATGAATTTTATCAGATTTTTTTCATTGACAATTGTTGGTTTGGTAGTGCAAAAACGAAAACGACCCTGTTCACGGGATTAAGGTGCCTCAAATATCTTCACGGATTGAGGGTTAATACTATTGTATTATAGCATATTATATGCATTATTCTATTAATATTGTATTGTATTGTAGTAATTAATGTTTCTATTATGCCGTTAATTTTTATTTTTATTACTATACAATCAGTGCTGCGAGAGTGAGGCTGAGAAGACAGTTATAATTTATTTTTAAAACGTATTTTTTTTCGATCATTATTGATTATTATTCATTTGATTTTTTATTTACTTTTCTTAGTTATTTTACAAATAAACCTGACTCTTTTGACACATATTTTTCTAATGACATAAGCATGCTTGGCAGCCCTTTTGCCTTTAATTGCCATTCATTTTTATATTTTATTTATTTTTATTTTTGTATTACCTTGTTATGAACCACGATGGGCATAGCATCTGCGATGAACGAATGTTGGATACGAGGAATTATCACAGTTTTGCCATCAGCCGATCTTCGCGATCTTTGCGATCTTCTCTGTTTGCAAACAAAATCAGTTTGGGAGAGACGGTGTCCGAGGGCCTCGCTCCATCGTTGCAGCATATTCTGCAGACAAAATAAAATGCATGCAATTGACAAAAAAAGTAAACTAAGCAGGTTGAAATTTCATATCCACCAAGTCAGAGAACTAGCATATTATCTTTTACAAATAAATTAAAATTTCACTTATGTGCATTGACTTAAATATTGGGTGCGATTTCGACAGCAAAGCACTTAGCAGTGCTGCTCAGCGTTTTTTCGCTCGATAAAGGGACCACGCATACTGGTTACTAAATAGCGCTGCCAAGTGCTTTGCTGTCAAAAACACACCCATTTACACAAAAAACATGTTCGTCACCTCACCTAACTGGCAAGGAAAAAAGTTAGAGCTGACAACTTACTTTTTGAATTTTGAAAACGGACTGTTGTAATCCTATACGCGTACGTTTCGCCCTGTCGACGATTCACCCAGTGCGACACCCCGGGTATGAACAGGGTTTGCTTATTGCGATGAGGCACTTTGCAATAATTAATAAGTAATAAACTAGTATAAAAAATAAGCAATAAACCCAACATGGTTTTTATAATTGCACGTGGCAATATGAACGTTAACCTCAATTTATTCAATTCACGAATGATAATTGCAATATATTACTGAATGTCATGTAATAAGTCATAATAGTTAAGAAATAACTTTTTCTTACCTGCTCGTTATCTAATATGGGGCAATCGGCTCACTACACTTTTTCTATAAGCTTTTATTTTCGCGGAAAAAACTTTATGAAACTTGCGTTTGCGTAAAAAGACGAAAAACAAGAATGGCGTATTTCGCCGGGGTCTATATCAAAGAAATCTCGAAGTTTGTTTGCTGCTCACTTCGTTGTATCACCAACGCTATACTTCATTTTGATATCCCCGCAACACACCCTTGCCGTGGCTGAATTTCGAAGTAATGTCTTTCATCACTTTCATAGGTCACTGTTTGACGATTCTGCCACAAGCGTGCGGGCTCCTTTACTCTAGTCTTCATGACCAAAATGATTGACATACACCATCATTATTGAGGTCATCTGCATATCATATAACAATTCTGTAGAACCAAGCAGCTATGATGAACACAAACGATCTTTATGCCAAATTACCAAATTGTAGTTTGGCTAAATAGTTAGCACCAAGTTTCGTAACCCCAAGCTGCAGGGTTCGATTCTTAAACAAGTCTTTTTTATGTTCCGGTAACAAAATGGTTTATTAATTCAGATGCGTTAAATACTTGTTTGTTACATTTATTCGTCCCTTTCTTTTTGTATACGTATTATTGGTGTATTTAAATGATTCGATTGATCGGGTAAGCTCTTTTCCAATTTCTACAGTCTTCAGATTAATTAATGGCGGTAAGTAAAAATGATGTACATAATGTACGTTCCCAAATTAAATGAACATTTGTTTTGTAATTATTGATTTATTTTGTTTTGGGTTTTTCTGCATTAGTAAAAATGGTATTAATCGGGTCATTGTCTTCTTCAATTTGATCAGTATACGGCGATGTATTTTTACTTGATTATAGACGAAAATCAATTAAATGTTAAATATTCGAGTTCGATAAAGAAATACTTCAAAAGCATGAGGTGATACACGGACCGAGGTTATGGTTCACTTGACAATACGGGAAATAATTACAGGCAAGTCACAGAAGACCGCGGGTGGGGGGTACCCTCCGATAGCAGCGATGCATGTGGCGGCTGGCGGCATAAAACGTGGATCGTTCAACGGTACCACTCGGCTCCATTGAAATCGGGCTTCGTTTCCAGACCTGTATGTAAGACTGTGGTAGAGTCGCTAGAAGTAAGCGACGAGGACGAGCCAGCCGCATGAGCAATAGAGAGGGGGGGGACAAGGCGAGCAAAGCGAATGCATGACCTTCAAGAGGGGGAAAGCTACCTTCCGGAAGGAGAAGGTGGCACTAAGAAGAAATTAAAAAAATTATTAGACCATATGGAACTGCGCCTCCAGGAATGATGACAGGGGAAATGTACAAATGGGTAACCAACTACTAGAAGGGGGTGAAACAAAACGCCAATGTCAAAATCTGGAAGCAATGGTGGCCGATATTGCAGACGAAGCGGAACAAGGACAAGCGAGAAGACGACAGGAGCTGCAACAATGGGAACGAGAAAAAGAGGGATAGGACGAAACCTTCGCGGAGCTCAGAGAGAAAATACAAAAATGCGGAAGAGAAAACGAAGAGGCGGATGAAAGGACAAATCTGAGGCGAGCGACCGGGGGACAGGAAGCGAACAACAAAGAATGGCACAACGTACAACCAAGGCGACAAAAATGGAGCAACAAAGACAGAAACATTAGGGAGAGAGGCGGTCAAAGATCGTACGATGGTATTGCAGGAAGAAGCGAGGAAGAGGGAGGGTTGCCGGGATGAGAACACTCCTTGCATCAGAAGCGGCGACAGGAACGGAGAAACAACGAACAACGGATACATGAAAAGAATCCGCCGAGCGGAGGAAGCGAGGGCAAGCAATCCCCGCCTATACCCAGTGCCATGGACGAAGAGGAATTGGAATGAGAGCTCAATGAAAGAAGGAGAAGGAAGGAGAATATAGTAGTGAAAGGAGTGAGGGTAACAGACCGAGGAATTGAACACGAAATAACGGAGATCGCCAGGCGAACCCTGGACGTTGATCCAAAAATAGAAAGGATCCAAAGAACGTCGGGAGGACCGGTAGTCATCCTCGGATCCCTAGACATAAAAAAGGCGATCATGATGCCATAAAGCGGACTCAGGGGACTGGAACTCTGGATTGACGACGACTTGACACCAAGGGAAGACGAAGTTCAACGCTGGTTTACGTTCGACGCTAATAGTAAGGGGCAGGAGGGCTGGGAAGTGAGAACGGGGTACCAAAATATTAGAGTAAATGGAGAGTGGTGGAAATGGAACGGCACGAAGGGCTTTTTGGGAACAATACCGTTTCGATGGTAAAAGGGAAGGGGGGAGGGGAGTTGAAGTGATCACATGGAACTGCGCTGGGATAAACAAGATCTGGGAAACGTGGGAATTTTTAAAAGGGCACGACATCATAGTCTTACATGAAACATGGATCGAAAAAAGTAAAGAGAAGGCCATGCTAACTAGGTTAGACACTGAATTCTGTTGGTGGACGAAAGAAACAGAAAGAGACGGAGAGAAAGAGGTGCGGAAAACAATAGGCAAAGACTGGAATTTCGGGGGAAAGAAAATCGCAGGATAAGATATTAAATGCGGAAGGCAAAAAACTGCTTAAATTATGCAAAAACATGGGGCCAGCAATAATAAATGGAAGGATAAAGGGGGATGAGGAAGGTAAGTTAACATATGTCGGGTGGGAGGTAGTTCGGTCCTGGACTTAGTGATACTACTGGAAGACGAAAGAGAGAACCCAGTATAAAGTATGGAAGTAATACCGAGGATAGAATCGGATCATCTCCCGGTAGGTCTAGTGATGTGGGGAAAGCGAGAAGCAAAAAAACGAGGGGCAGAGCAAAGGCAGAAAAAGGGGAAAGATGGCTTGGAACTAGGATAGGTACGAGACATATCAAGAAGAACTAATAGAGCATTTGGAAGAGGAAGGAGACAAGGGAGAGGAAGGACGTAAGGTGGTATGGCATGAGGGAAGCGATGCTCGAAGCTGCCGGAAAAGTCGGAATGATTAAGATAATAAAGAGCGAAAGAAGAAGGAGCGAGTCGTTCGACGCTGAATGCAAAGGAAAAAAAGAAAGGCTGGTAAAGATTAAGAGAATACCTGAAAGACAGAAGAGAGGTGGCTAGAATAAAGCTAAAGGTAGAAAGGAAAAAGATGAAAGGGGCGGTACGATTATAGAAGAATGGAATAAATTGAGGAGAGATGGAAACAAATTAATAATAGTGCAAACATGCACGACTGGTGGGAACCGATAGGAAGATTCAGACCCAAAAGTGCGAGGACAGGGCAACATATTGGGAAGCAAGGGTGGATAGAACACTTTAAGAAGGTACTAGGAGACGAAGAAGGAAACAAGGGGGAAGAGGAAAACGGGGATATGGACAAGGAAAGGGAAAAGGTGGGGGAGCAAAGCAACTCGGCAGAGCACGGGTGGAACGCGGGAATAAGGGACGAAAAACTTATGAAAGCGATAAGGAAATTAAAGAACAAAAAGGCACCAAGAATGGAATATGGGTGAAGGAAATGGACGATGGAAATGGATAATGGAAAATGTTCAAGGGACTGCCAAAGGACAGAATTAAAGATCTTCTGAAAATCTTGAACACAATATGGGAAAGGGGTGAATTAATAGAAGGCTGGGAACTAGCTAGGGTTTTCCCGATATTTAAGACGGGAAATGAAGGAGCGGTATGTTGTAAACGACATAGGCTAAATACTTGTTGTAAACGACATAGGCTAAATACTTGTTGTAAACGACATAGGCTAAATACTTGTTGTAAACGACATAGGTAAATACTGACGAGCATAATGGCGTGAAGACGGAATGGATGGATAGAAAAGGCGATCATGAACAAAGGAAGCCAAGTAGTGTTTAGGGCAGGTAGTTAGGGGATAAGGGATCATATTTTCGTTCTAAACTTGATAATCAACAACCGAAGAATGTTAAGAATTAAAGTAATAAGAATAAGAATGAAAAAAACTGGACCTGCAGAGCATGCAGAAATGAGGATGATAGGACAGAGCACGTGTGGGTTTGCGAAGGAGGAAAGAATTTGCATGCAAAGAAAAAAGGCTAGAAAAATAGGTAACTGGAGAGAGGAGGCGAGGAAAAAAGCGCTGATGGTGAAACTAATTGCGAAACTAAAAGAAGTGCCAGTAATGGAAATGTGTGAATATGCGAAAAACTTTGAGCAAGTTGTCAGGGTGAGAACTGAAGCCACAAAAGCTCAGCGGAATGGAATCGCTGAACCAGGAATTGGGCAATAACAGAAACGGAGGTCAGGATAGAAAATAGCATTGAACGGCACACAATGTAAATAACTTAGTACTAACGGATCAGATAATCTAAGAGGCCATCGTATTAATGTAGCTAAAAGCCACCCAGTCTTTCCCAGTCTCAGTAGGCCCTGCACGCCAGTCCTTTGCTTCTATCCGCCGTTACGTTTTTCTGTACGACAGAATTCACACGTCCATAAGCGGCTAGCATTTAAAAACGTTTTGTTTGGAGAATTGTCATCATGCCATCACCCAAGAGAAGATCTGAGAGCAATAAAAGAAGGAAACGGCATCACAGTAAGAGTTCATACGACCTTCTAGAGAAAATAGAGACTCTGATAAAACGCAAGCGATCGTCCCGGCGACCACGATCCTCGACAAAAGATCGCTCGCATACGTCTCAACAAGAGCGTTACAGGCGAGAATCATCCCATGAGCATGACGAACGGCCCCCAACACGGGGAAAGTACCGTGATCATCCACAAACTGATCAACCCCCAACAGGAAAGGGTTGGAATCAGCGTGATACATCTTGCGAAAGCCAACATTCGTCAGGTTCACTAGAAAGTCGCTTGAAATCTTGCGACAGGAATTCCCGTCACCGACGACGTTTCAGTCGGTCATCGACGGACGATTCTACATCGAGCGAGTGCAACAAATATCTGCGTTGCCAGTCGGGGTTTTGTAACCCTTCAGATGTCACGAAGACAACAGCGCGACAAAAGACGATCTCGAACGACGATAAAGAGGGTAAATCCGAGCTGCCGACAAAAATCGATCCCTCGACTCTCCAATTACTGGGCGACGATCCGACTCCAGACGATACGGTGGGCTCGGATATCCTTCCGGAAATCGCCGACAGATGGAACAAAATATTCCAAGTAGGCTTGGATAAAAATGTGAGAAAGGAGCTTGTCAAGAAAATTCAGCGAGCGAAATTTGTACCCTCATGAAAGCACCGATAATTAATCCAGAGATAAAATTGGCTTTGAGCTCGTCAGCCAATAAGTCTGATTACTTTTAGTCCCTGTTTCAAAACCAACTCGGTGCAGCAATCAGTGCCGTCGGTTTCGCACTGACGGACCTCGTTAAACTGAAAAACAAGTTGACCGATAAAGAAACAGTTTTCCCTCTAATCCCTACGATCGGCAACGCGGGAAGAGTTATGGTTGATCTCCATCACGGAATATCAATGGCTAGAAGATACGCTATTATGCCGGGATTGAACCCGATGGTCAAGACCGTTGTCGAGAAGTGCCCTGTAGACTCCTTACTATTCGGGAAAGATTTCGCTGAAAAAATGAAATCTGCTCGTTCAATAGAGTATACGAAAAAGACATTCGCAAAGCCCTTCGTGAAAAATGCAGAAGCAAAACAACCTACCTCGTCTGGTCAACGATGGCAAATAAACAACTCATCGTCGGGAAACTGGAAAGGTCCTCCCCGGAAAACTTTCAAGAACAACTATCACCAGGGAGGGCAACGATCGAGACACTCAGAAAGAACCCGCGCCAGAGGAAACGCTAGAGGTAGTACGACTAGCTGGGAGACTTAAAAAAATATCCGATGCGTGGCTATCAATAACATCAGATCAAGACGTAACTCAGACAGTTCTAGGATACAAAATTCCATTTGCATCCCGGGTATTCCAAAACCAGATCCCAGTCGAGCCAGTTCTTCCTCTTCAGGAAAAAAGGTCTCTCAACAATCTTATCGGCGACTTAATCCAGAAAGGAGCAGTTTCAGCTTGCGAGCCCGTTACAGACCAATTTCTATCACCGTACTTCACAGTGGATAAACCTAATGGCGATAAACGATTCATTCTGAATCTTCGAAAATTAAACGAGTTTATAATCGCACCTCACTTTTAAATGGAAAACATGAAAGTAGTTTCTAAATTACTTTTCCAGCGTTGTTTCATGACAACAATAGATCTAAAAGACGCGTACTTCTTGATCCCAATAGCGGAAGAACATAAAGAATACTTGCGATTCATATTTGATGGAAAAATATTCGAGTTCAATAGCATGCCATTCGGGCTGTGCACCGCTCCATACGCCTTCACGAAACTGTTAAAACCAGTCTTACATACTTTAAGATCCAAAGAAGTGATATTGTCAATATAATTAGACGACCTACTCATTATGGATTCGTCAAGTCAAGCATGCTCACATGCCACGACGCAAGCTAAAGAATTGCTCGAGACATTAGGATTCATACTCAACCTTAAAAAAGGTCAATTGAAACCATCTAGACAATGTCAATTTTTAGGCTTTATAGCGCGGAATTCTGCATAAAACGAACAGATAAGGAGAAACAAAAAATTCTCGACGTATCTAGGAAATTTCAACAAAAGAAAAAATGTAAAATACGAGAATTAGCCGGTTTTGTTGGAAAGCTAGTTGCCGCATGCCCCGCTGTTAAGTATGGGCAGGTTTACGTGAATGGCCTAGAGCGTGAAAAGTTTCTAGCGTTGACTAATAACAACGATAATTTCGAGAAAAGCATGAGCATATCTGCAAACGCGAAGTCAGACATTAAGTGGTGGATAAATAAAATCCCAAACGCTTCGTGTCCCATCCGCAAATCAGGCTATAGCATGAAAATCTTTACGGACGCATGCAAAACAGGCTGGGGCGCCTCTTGTAACGAGAAAAAAGTACATGGTTGGTGGACGTCTGAACAACAAGACGAACCCATAAACTTTCTTGAGTTACAAGCAGTGTATAATGGCCTTAAGTGTTTTGCAAAAGATAAGCGATCATGCGAAATTCTCTTGAGAATCGACAATTCGACTGCAGTTGCACACATTAATAAATTCGGGAGCGTTCAATTTCCATGACTGACTAATCTTAGTAAATAAATCTAGCAATGGTGCGAATCTCGTGATATCTGGCTGTTCGGATCATACATCAAGTCGAAAGACAATACAGAGGCCGACCGGGAGTCACGAATTCTTCCTAAAGAAACCGAGTGAGAATTAGCACACTGGGTCTTCAATAGAATCGAAAAAACGTTTGGTACTTTCGATGTCGATTTATTCGCGTTTAGCCGAAAGGCGAAGGTTACACCATTTATTTCATGGCATATTGATCCAGAATCAATAGCCGTCGACGCATTTACCTTATCCTGGTCTAAACGATATTTTTATGCATTTCCGCCTTTTTCGGTCATATTGCGTGCCTTACGAAAAATTATAAATCATGAAGCGCAGGGTGTAGTAGTAATTCCGAATTGGCCAACCCGAAGTTGGTTACCGCTAATTAAAAAATTATTAGTATCCAAACCAATCGTATTTAGACTTACACTGGTCGCAGCGCGACTATCAGCAAAGCATTTCGAATCAAGGGAGTCCCGGAAACAGCGTAACCAATCATTCTCGTCAAATGCCAATTGCAAAGCTAACTCTCAAACTAGTAACGCTTCTTGCATTGAAATTTCACAGCGGGTTTAAACGCTTTCATTGATTCGGGTTGAAAATATCTCAATCGTAAATAGGGTATTACAAATTCACATAACGGATCGCCTAAAAACATCAGGTCTTAATCGCAATCAACCACTCTTAATCGTACCCACTCTTAAAGAGCTCCCACAATTATGCGTAGCCTTTACGATTTTTACTTATATCGAGAGAACAAAAAGTATACGTAACGCAAAAGATAAATTTCTGTTTCTTACATTCAAAAAACCCTTTCATACCGGTACTTCGCAGACCATTAGTCGGTGGATCAAACAAACTATAAATAAAAGCGGTATCGATACTACAATTTGTATGGCCCATAGTACTAGACATGCCGCAACACCCTAAGCGTTGGAAAAGGTGTCAATATTGAGTTCATTCGTCGAGCTGATGGGTGGACTAAAACTCCAGTGTTTTCACTAATTATTATAACCAGCCTGTGATACAATCACAAGATTTTGGATCCGCAGTTTTCGATCAGGCTGAACAAAAAATATAAAATAAAAAAAAATGTTTTTTTAAATAGAAGATAAAAGAATTAAGTTATGTGTACCAATACACAATGTTGAATTGTTAGAGCTTGTAACCTAATTAATAAATGACATAAAATAATTCATTAATGAGCCGTAAAGCTCGCAACATTCTTTAAACATCTACACGTATGATCTAGAGGACGAGACGGTGAAATATAATTCTACGATTGAACGAACTTACCTTAAAGCGGTCCTCTAGTTTCTCGTGTCGAAAAAATCGATTTTTTTTTCTTCATAAATCACATCTACAACATGTGTAGAAAATGTGTGCCAAAGGATTTTTCGATATTCGAAGTGGTTCACAAGTATAAATCATATGCGCGAACTTTCAAACGCGTTTTTCTCGAAACACCATTTTTCGAAACGGTGACCACGATATTTCAGAAACTACTGCACCGATCTTGTTCAAATTTATACAGCATCTTTAATGTGTTCTAAGCCAGCGATTGAACTAGGATTATCATGATTGCTTCGATAGTTTTTTTTGTACGAGCGAAAAACTTAAGAAGAAATGAGTAAAAAATAGAATGTAATTTTCAAAAGTGTATAAAAAAGTCAATTTTTGTAATTTAGAGTTCACTCTAGTTCAATCGCTAGTTTTAAATATGAAGATTAAAATGCCGTTTGGTTTTTTGATTTAAGATAAGCAGAACAGCCGCAATCTTGGTCACCGTCAAGCACCTCTTTTACTTGATGTCTTCCTGTCGGCCACTATAACTTTTATTCTATTATGTATTTCGACTTCAAAAAATTTGTAAAGCTTATTTAAATGTTAATAAAGATTACGCAAAAACAATGAGATTGATTATTTCGATGCTTTACCCGTAAAAAATTATTGGAAAAACCGTAAAAAAACAGCCGAGAAACTAGAGGACCCCGTCAAGTGAAGTTCGATCTGGATTATATGAGCCGTCTCGTCCGAATATATTAGTCCCAGCCAAATAATCCATACCCTTGTTGCGAGCTGGATTCTTTAAAAGTAATGGCGGATAGAAGCAAAGGACGGGCGTGCAGGGCCTACTGAGGTAATGGAGAAGGGAGCACTACTTGACTTCCTTTCCTTTGAATGGACTGTGGATATTCTAGCAGTAACAACGTTACTACACGTATGATCTATTCGGACGAGACGGCTCATATAATCCAGATCGAACTTCACTTAAGGTAAGTTCGTTTAATCGTAGAACTATATGTTGTTAGCCACGATTAGATGCGTATATGTATACTCGATGTATAGGGGGCTGTGAAAAGCAGAAGAGTCTGAATTTGGAATAAACACTACTACTACTGCTACTACTACTGCTAAGCTACTAAAGATACTAAAGCAAGCAGACGATCAACATCTCACTCAAAGCATTAGTAAAAGAAGAGTATTACTGCCTTGTTTAGTAGCGTCTTATATAGGGAGCCGTCGCCGCGTCGTAGAGAAAAATGGACACAATACACAAGCTGCTAACTTAAAGCTCACGTAACATGCACAGACGGTAGTCTAAACTGCTAATGCCATAACTGTTCGTCAGATTGATCCTTCCTGTAAACCAGTCCAACATTTTTTTATTTCAAAAATGTTTATTTTTCCTTTGAGCCGTGAAGATGCTGTAAGTTCTATTGATTAGACTTTTATTTCTTAATCTGTTATAGCTGTGGTGCTTTTTTCCTTGTAATAAGTATTTTTTGTCATCAAAATAAGTTTTATTTTTCCTAAGTTGGTTTCGTTTCCATGTTGGGTTCCTTTCTGGTTAGGAGAGAGCTTTAATGTTATTTGGGCTACTAGTTTATTGTTGACTGATTCTAAAACATTATAAAAAGTGTACCATGTTAGCCATAAAATGATAAAACGCTTGTTCTGTAATTAACGTGTAATAAAACTACATTGAAAACTTTTTGTGTCTGTTAGAACTGACCCGCGTACCAGGGTCGGTTGTAACAGAGGCAGACTTGTTTCGAAATCAATCTTGTTGGGTAACTATTGCGGCTGGAATTGAAATTGTAGCACTCATTTGAAGATAGGTGAGCACCGTTTTATTTGTGCATTTCCTTTAAAACTTGGTCATATAATGGCGATGCTACGGAGCATAGAAGCAGAATTGTTACAACCGTACCCAGTCTACCATTTTTTCGTGAACATACGGCAACTGATGAATTGAGGGTGAGCCCGTGAAGATTTCCCCGACGTAGGTACTTGTACTGTGTTAATTCGATCTTCAGGCCACCGTCGGTGGTCCAGCTTCCCATAGAAGTAACATTCAATCGGGCACCGTGACTGTAGCTCGGATTGTAGACGTCGTACAATTCGCAGGAATCGCCAATTCGCAACGCGGCTGTCATTTCCGTTGCGATATTCAGCGGAAGATTGCCAAAGAAATCTTCTGGTACTGATTTTTGTACCGTCACAATTAACCACCAATAGGACTCGTTGTATCGCAACCGTTGCTCCGAAAACTTTCATCAAATAAGCAATATTGTTATTTTACTGAGATATTAATTGTTTTTAATATTGTTTAATCTCTTAGGGGTTTCACGTTGATAATACTTGTCTTGTTAGTTCTTGTGTTCATTATTAACGAAAATAATATTGTAATACAGCTGTAATAAAAATTACGGAAGCCGTTGAATATTTTTTTGCTGGTAAATATTTTGTAAATTTATATTTTAATATTTATATATCTGTTCAAATCTCTTTTGAAGGCCAATTTCTCCCTTGACACTTTCCTGTTTTATTATTTAAGTAAATAGCCACTATTGTAGTAAATACATAGTCATTATTTTCGTATATTCATTATTTAAGTACATTCATAAACAATAATTTGATTCTGTAAAACAATTTCCGTTATTATATTAAGAAGTTTGAACATTTGTTCGCAGCCCTCTAAGAAAGTTGTTTCCTTCTTGCATTTTTTATTAACAAGATTGTTTTTTTTTAATTCTCATTGATAATAACTATCTGACGTAAAATTTTAGTGAGATACATTATCAATTGTCTTGAACGTGTTAGAAAATTATTGTAACCATTTTTTTTTCCATTTCCACACTTTATCGACAATTTGATCGCGTCTCTGATTCTGTCGAATCGCCAAAATTGATAGTGCAGTTAAAAACGAAATGTTTTTCGTCAACAAAAAATATAATACCTGATCAAAAATGATGCTACTGTTCGGACAATCGAAATCCACGAAGATCCCGAGCCTGTAGTAATTTACTTTTAAAATTCGTTGCATGTCGAGGCCTTCGCGTATCGGAACATAAGACACCTTGATGCCGTGATTCATCAGGAAACGCGAGAAATCTCCAGACTCTTATCGAGCACGTTCGTTCCATGATATAAAAGCAAGAAGAAAACAATGAAAATATTTTGTCCCCAATTGTGAAGGAATGCGAATTGCATCGGTGATGTATGAATATTTGATCGTTTGGGAATTCATCACGTTTTCGTGGCGATAATAAAATGATAAATTCTTAAAATTATCGATGAGAGCTCAAAATTTTCGAATAGCTTTTTTTCATTTATAAACAAAATTCCCATCGGATTTACATGGTCGTCAGGAAGAAAAGACACAATAAATGAATCATGCATGGAAAAAAATCGTGAATACAAGACGATAACAAATAAAAAAATAATAATTTGGCAATAAATATATAAATAAATATATATATATATATAAGAGATACCCCATAAATTGATGTGTGGATAGTATAAAAATAATGGTAAAAATAACTAAAACCTTTTCTCGCGAAGTAAAAAGTTTCATAAATTCGTTAAAACAAATTGGCACTTGATCTAACTGAACCATGTTTGACGACTTTGGTTTCATGAAATTATTACACATCGTACCGTGGACCTCCCAGCATCCAAAAGCGACCATCTGATGGACAATGCGACTCGGAAAATAATCTCTGGCGAATCTCGCTGTTATCAAATCGCTGGAAACCTCCGAAAAAATCGACAAAATTAAAACGAGCCATTGCGAGGCGCACTTCTTTTTCGAAAATAGGCCCGTCATTTTTTTTCCTCAGACATCGTGAATAGAAATTATTAAATATTTTAACGGTCGGAAAAAGAAGTTTCTATTTTATTTCGATATTCCTTTCGGTTCGATCCTCCATGTTTATGGGATAAACTTCGCGTCACGAATGCCTCGACGACCAGGAAACTTTGTCGAATCGATGAAGTTTTAATGGCCTGTCATTTTTTGGCTATAAAGCGCACATGCTGTTCGATGTTATCAATTTAACTGTCGCGAAACTCGTTCGTCAGTTTGCCAGGAATTATTTATCAATATTCAGCTGTGGGCCCCTGTGAAGTTGTTTTGAGCACGCAATGTTGCACCAATCAATATTCGTTGGTACCTTGATGCGCTCCTTTTCAATTATTGAGCTTCAAGTTTTACTAGAAAATGAGTACAACGGGTTAAAAAAATAAACTTCAATAATTGCGTCAACTCAAACTCTGGTAATTAAAAAAAAGATTACTACTAAAACTAATAATTTGAAGACGCACTTTTTTTGCTAATTTGTTTATACGCTCGAATTTAAAAAATAATCATCCGTACAACCGTTTTTGTGACTAAAAACTGAACTGTTCTTAAAACATCTTAAGGGGTTAGGCCACAGTAACGGGTATAAAATCATGTGCGAATTTAACATTTTTTTTCGTATGAAAAAGTGACACACTCATAAAATTAATTACACATCTATTTAGTATGAATATCAAGCTATTAGAAAAAAAATTCCGATGTACAAAATGGCCGACTACGAATATTTTCTGTTGTTATCTTTTTTTTTTTGGCGCTCCGCGGCGTGACATTTAGCATCCACAATTTTTTACCTAGAACAAAAAACAACAATTCTCGTCAATCTACATCAGAATACCTAGAGAAGTACGTACGAAATTAAAAAAATATTATTTTATTCAAAGGTTGTAGGTATTTGAACTCAAGAAATGAATTTTCAGTGGAACATTTCGTTATAACTGCTCATAAACTGCTCATAAAGAGGAAAGTTTTCGATTTATCAGAAATTCCGTACGTACTTCTCTGCGAAATGCAATTAGGAACATAACTTTTAAATTTGAAGTAAATCGAGTGAAAATTTTTGAAGTCATTTGTCACGCCAATTGGAAAAAAGCTGTTTCGAGAAGTTTCAAGTAGCCGGCCATTTTGTACATCGAAAAAAAAATCTAACAGCTTGATATTCATACTAAATAGATGTGTAATTATTTTTCTGAGTGAATCACTTTTTCATACGAAAAAAAATTATTCAATTAGCACATGATTTTATACCCGTTACTGTGGCCTAACCCCTCATGCAAAAGTATTGAGTACGTAAAACTTTAATCAAAAAAATTATTTGAAGAACGAAAAATAATGTAAAATAATCTGACTGATCTAAAAAATGTATAATTAACTAAAAACTGAATCGAAAAAGGAGTTACAAGTAAAATGAATATATAGATTTTTTTTAGAATTTCGTAAAGTGCGGTAAGAATTAGTATTCAAAATAGTAATCTTTTGATTATACAAATTGCGGTCACGGTCCACGGTATATTATCCGATTCGTTGAACTTTCGACTTAACTTTTTTTACAGTTA
The DNA here is from genome assembly GCA_944452715.1 of Ophion slaviceki. Classification (NCBI taxonomy): domain Eukaryota; kingdom Metazoa; phylum Arthropoda; class Insecta; order Hymenoptera; family Ichneumonidae; genus Ophion; species Ophion slaviceki. The sequence goes on from OX101789.1 coordinate 3,910,718, forward strand.
CACACAAAATGAATATATAAAACTTTTTTCAACTCTAAAAGATGAACTAAAAATAATTTTTTCACAGTAGTAATCTTCTTGATTGTAGAAATTGCGGTCACTGTCCGTTGTACGTAATGCGATGGGTTGGACTTCTATCGGAGTAATTCATCGGAAGTTTTGTGTGTCCGCGACGACCGGATTTTTTTTGGTAACATTGGCGACAACGACACTTCGATAACGAGTCGTGCAAAAAAAGTTGCTGAACTGGATTCACTTGTGCAGGTGCAGCGTCAGGGCGTCTCTCGAGATACTTTGGACGTCTGTGATTCGAAATATGACGCAAATACTTTAACGTACTTTGAGCTACTATGACCGACAAGCTCGATAATCTTCGCATTCAGATTGCAGAATAATAATGCAAAAAATAATTAATACAGGAATATTTTTACGTCTTGCATTTTTCAACAAGGTTTTTACGTTTTGCATTTTTTTGCAAGGTGAGAAAAAGTGAGTATAATTTATATTAACTTTGCCTATTTTCCTAAAGTAATTAATATTATACATATACGTATACATATACATCTGTATATAACTAATATTTTCAAAAAATTATATCCTTTTAAAAGCAAATATAAGAGGAAATGTCTGCAAGAAATAAAATGCAGAAAAATCGAAAAACGTGATTCTTCGATATGTAAATTGAATGAAATTTGATTTCCGAAAATAATGAATATATATGTATAACTACCATATTAAATCAATAATGTCTCATTGAAAACGAATATGAGAGGCAATATCTGCAAGTAATAAAATGAAGGAATATCATAAAACGAGATTTTTTGTATTTTAATCAATTAAAATTATTTCTGAAAAATAATTAAAATAACATATATACATATAAATGCATACATATGGATATTCGTGTACACACACATATATATGCATTTTTTAATTCGATATGATTCAATTTGCATACAAACATATGAATTCGCGCATATTTAAAAAAAACACCTGAAAAAAATATTAATTTACTTAAGTAAAATCGATTTATTTATGAAACCAATTTTCGTTCTCAATTCGAAACGACAGTGGGCAGCAATAGCAAGAACACAACATTTTCATGAAAGTTGTCGAGGTAATATAAGGGTATTTCTAATAGCAGTAAATTGCGCATTTTGCTAAGGATTAGTTAGCGCTAATAATAGCCTGGTATTATACACCCTGAAGGGATACTCTCACCCGAGGAAAAGCCCTTCGATTATTATCTCCGCCGTACGACAGTTGTAATATTTTATGCATGCATATCGCATGTAACGTTAGTCCAGAGCAATTCCTATTACTTCCAACATGTAATTTTGTACGTTGCACACAATGGTATATTTCTTGCACACGATGTCGTACCTGCAATCATTAGGACATGACGTATTGTTGACTTGAGGAAGTTTCGCTGTGATGTTCCATTTCTAGCTGCAATCGATAACGTTGAAACGACCGTTCGCCGGAAATCGTAAAATATTGTAGGCTTGTATCCAATTGATTGAAGCATTTCGAAGAAAAAATGCGTAGGAGCAGAGCTCTCGATAATCAACGAAGCTCCATTTCAAGAAAATACGAAAATTAAACGAAAACGAATCATTCGTAAGATTATGATTGAATCAACTATTCGTGAAATTAAAATTAAATCAACTATTCGTAAAATTAAATTTGAATCAACTATACGTAAAATGAAAAATAAATCGACAAGAAGTAAACATTAAAAATAAATCAAGTATTCGTAAAATTAAAATTGAAATAAAAAAAGCCTCGCGAACCTGGGCTCAATTTGAAAGAAAAACCGTCGTATCGCAATTAAGAGTGACATTAATAGTAAGCTGTTCCACAACGATTCTGGATTGACAATCCGATCGCAGCATATAATCCCATGTTTGTTTCTGCTCTTCCTCCTCCTCCCTCGCCTGCTCGCCACATTACACATTGTCTTGTCACGGGATCGAGGAGGCCAGATAGGAGTTTTCAAATAACACCAACCGCTGCGGTATTCGGTAAGCCGTAATTGTTTTCGTTCTAATGGAGAGGTTGTGTGTGTAGCGATTTTCCGGTCATTGACAGCCTGCAATCATTTGATTTGCAACGCCTCATTAAGGACTCAGGTCACAGTAACGAGTATAAAATCATGTGCGAATTTAACAATTTTTTTTCTTCTGAAAAAGTGATTCACTAATAATATTAATTACATATCTATTTAGTATGAATATCAAACTGTTATAAAATATATATATATTTTTTTGTCGATGTACAAAGTGGACTACTCGAAACTTCTCGAAACCGCTTTTTTCCAATTGGCGTGACAAATAACTTCAACAATTTTCACTCGATTTACTTCAAATTTAAAAGTTATGTTCCTAATTGCATTTCGCAGAGAAGTACGTACGGAATTTCTGATTAACGAAAACTTTTCATTTTATGAGCAGTTTATGAGCAATTATAACAAAATTTTTCACTTAAAATTCATTTCTTAAGTTCAAATACCTACAACTTTTGAATAAAACAATATTTTTTGAATTCCGTACGTACTTCTCCAGGTATTCTACGTTCGATTGACGAGAATTTTTTATTTTTGTTCTAGGTAAAAAATTGTGGATGCACAAAATTTTGTGCATCCACGTCGCGGAGCGCCTAAAAATGATAACAAAAGAAAATATTAGAAGTCGGCCATTTGTACATCGAAAAAAAAAAATTCTAACTGCTTTGTATTCATACTAAATAGATGTGTAATTAATATTATGAGTGAAACACTTTTTCATACGAAAAAAAATTGTTAAATTCGCACATGATTTTATACCCATTACTGTGGCCTAAGGCCTTAAATCATGCTCACCCTGTGTCGCCTCACCATCCCCGAACCTTTTCTTCTCGCTCCTGTATCTCGAGTACGAATAAAATACAGATAATACTTGTACAGAATACAAGGTGTTCCATAACTGAATGCGTTCCCTGAATTGGGGGGTTGAGGGTGAAATTCTGAGTCGATTGATAAAAGCATGTGTGGGTCTTAGATTAACCCCTGAATTATTATTAATTTTTAAAGGTGGGCTAATCAGGTGCGCCCGATGAGCCGGCGTACGACAGTGAGCGATACGCTGCCTTATCAAAATTAATAATAATTCAGGGGTTAATCTGAGACCCACACATGCTTATATCAATTGACTCAGAATTTCACCCCCAACCGCCCATTTCAGGGAACGCACTCAGTTCTGGGACACCCTGTATATTCGACTTAAGCTACCTATAATCTACCCATTATAACTATATTCTACCTGTTTTACCTATATTCTACACTGAAAAAAAATTCGTTTATCCATCCAAAATTCAGTTGGTTTAACAAAATGTATCTTTAAATACGTTCCACTTGATTTTTGATTGGCATAACAAAACAGTGTAGTTGGTGGTAAAATAGTATAGTGTAGTATAGTTATTCTACTTATTCTACCTTTCGTACCTGTCGGGGTTCAGTTTCAGCGGTCCTTCGAGTTAAACAGCGTTGTGCATAGCTAAGAGCGGTGACCGCTTAGCCTTGCACCAGCTGGCCCATCAACCAGTGAGCGAAAGACGCATACTTCTCATACGTTGGTGTACACTGAGAAAAAGAAATCGTTGAATGTGCAAAATGCATTTTGTTGTCTTGAAATTTTGTTGTCTTAACAGTTGCTCAGACATGCTAAGAACCTACAGTTCACACCACTAAAACTATCAGTTAGATTAACAAAACGTTTGTTATGCTAATCAAAAATCAAGTTGAAAGTATTTAAAGATACATTTTGTTAAACCAACTGAATTTTGGTTGGATGAACGAACTTTTTTTCTGTGTAGATACTTGAGTTACAGTCTGTGCACCAGAGAATCAGAAGAATGTGGAGTCGTCCATACCGCTATGGGTTTTTTACAGTTTCCCCGTACCCTTGATAAATGCCTATAGTGTAGCATAAGTTATTCCTTTTGTGGAGGGCTGTCTTTTGTGGGGGCATAAGCAGGATCCTTTTCTAAAACATCGATAAACTACTTTTGAATTTTATAACTCGCCGACGGGTAGACGTTCAAAAATTTCTAAGACATACTTTTGTAGGGAACGATCTATGAAAAAAAAGGTCTCCAATCGTTTCATGCTAAAAGTACTCTTTCAAAATTTATTCAAAATCAACGTTGAATTTATAGACTTATCAGACTTGGAGGGCGTACGCAAATTACGTAACGCAATTTGGAGGGGGGGAGTGGGTCCGGCCAGGCGTTACGGTCTACGTATGAGGGGGGAGGGCGAGCCCAAGGTTTGCGTTACGTCACGATTTTAGAACTACCTGAAATAGCAAAATTTCTGCATGTCCAAGTTCGTAATTTAAAACTCGCGCGCAATTTTACCGTGGAAAGTTGACAGCTTTCCATACGAAATGTCAGTTAAGGGGGAAAGTCACTGTGCATAACCTGGCAGAGTAGCTTTCCCCCGTCCCCACCTTCCCCAAGCAAAATTTGAAAAACTTTTTTTTATTTTTTATAATTCTTAAAAGTACACATATAAAAAAATATGTTGGCAAAATTTTAAGTCAAAAGTCCAAAAATTGACGGAGTTACAGTCACTTTAGTGAGAACAGGTAGCGCAACCGGTTAGGAACCCTCAGTCCTTACAGGTGTGGCATATATCACAATGGTCACAATAGATCAAATGCAGGCTCTTATTGTTTTGTGAAATATAATGAAGATTAAGAACCGTCTTATCGTCCGGGACTAGATACTTTAGTATAACTATCAAAATTCTAGAAAAAAATATAACTTTATACCGAGAAAAACGGAACGAAAACTATAAACGCACTTTTCTCGAAACTACTTTTTCGACCTAGTCCCAGCGAATACTCAAAAACTAGTCAACCGATTTTCTTTTTTTTTCATTTTTGTAATTGCAATGACTAAGGTTGTCCGTAGCCGATTTGTAAAGTTATGATAATTACTATTTTGAACGACTGCTTGAATACAAAAGAAGGGCCTCAAAAATATTTTTTTAAATTAACACCGTCCCCATTTTGTAATAAAACTATAATAAAAAACAGCCACGCATAACGATAGCCACATTTGTATAGATATCGATACATTCTTTACTTTTTTACTTACAGATAACCTTTCATAAAGATATCAATGCGACAATGAGGGGCCGTACGGAAATTACGTAACCAAGTTCGAGGCGGGGGGGGGGGGGGGGGTGTTATGGCCAAGCGTTACGGTCCCGTTACGTGGGGAGGGGGGGGGGTCAAAACTGGGAAATTTTGCGTTACGTAATTTGTGTACGCCCCCTGAAGAGATTTTATTTTTTTCGTCGTCACATCACGTCATATACCTTGGTTAATTTTAAATATTTTTCCATAAATATTGGTATAAAAGTAGATGAATATATACTTAATAAAATTACCATCAACCCGATCCTTTCATAATTAGTTATGTCTATGGAAAAAAAATCGCAATTGTTGATGACAAAGCACTCCTTACGTAACGGAATATCGGGGCAGGGGGAGGGGTCATCCAGGCGTTACGGTCCTGGTACTTGGGGGGAGGGGGGGAAGTGAAATTGGGGAATATGACGTTACGTTATTTGTGTACGCCCCCTAATCGCAAAATGTCATAGGACCTTTTCAGTAGATCATTTCATTTTCAATAAAATGTGGTCTAAACACGAAAATTATAAGAAAAAAATGGAATTTTTTAGAAATCTGAGGGCAATAAATGACGTTGCAGAACGTGGCATTGCATCAATACAAAATACAATAATTGCTTAACTTGGAACGAGAAGAAACGGCAACATCTTTTACAAGAAATACAGGAACATCGTCGACGTTTTCAGAATTGTACGAAAAAAATCTCAAATAAGTATTAATTTTTTTCATAACTTTTATGTTTAAAATAAAAAAATGTATTGTTCGAGAATAAGTTATTACCAAAACGAAAAAAAACGCATGAGTTTTACAATTTCCATCAACAGTAAACATTAAAAAAGTAATCTTATAAAAATTGGGGTCTTTTGGTTTATATTTTTGGTTAAATATCAATTCTTTTCACGGCAACAGTAACTTTTCTCCAAAAAATAGATTTGTAAAGCCGTTAACTATTAAACTATTGATTTTAAAAATTATTTAATGAAATAATTTTATAGAAAATGGAATAATCTACAAAGAAAAGTCCTATGACTTTTTGTAAGACTTTGAAAGTCTAACTTTCGCCGGCATAGTAAAAAAAGCTTGATATTTACTATTAATTCAACTTTGACCTCGAATATCTTTTGAAAGAGTATATTTATCATAAAACTATAAGAAACCTTTTTTATAGAGCGTTCACTTCCCGACAAAAATATGTCTCGCGCATTGTTGCACGTTTACACGTTGGCAAGTTATAAAATCCAAAAGAAGCAAGCAAAGTTTTCTCCTTATTATTTAGCATCGGAAATAGAAAATCGCGATGAGGTACTCCAAAATACTGATACTAAAGGCCATATTTTAACAGGCATATTATTTCACCTTACTGCAACTACTGAATAGGGGAATTCGGAAAAAGTAAGTCAGTCGATTTTTTTAATCAGCCTGATACTATATATTGGATATTCCATGCCATTTCAGCTAGCCCGTGACTCCGACCATTATAGATTTTCCTGATTTTTTTTTGTAAAATTGTATCCCATGAAGAAAAAACAAAATTTTATTCCAAATCACTTTTTTTGTTAAATTCAGTACAAATGAAAAATAAACCGTTTCTGGCCTTTCGAAGCCGAATTGGAAATCACAAAATCATTAATAGCATAATTGGACATTAAAATGATAAAAATCGTTTAAAAAAATTTGATTAGCTCAAAATAAATAGAAGGAAAATCGGCCCACGATGAGACTAGTCTTAAATAGCATAGAATAGGTCACTCTATTGTAGAGAATTTTTTGAAAATATCAAAAAAGGCAATTATCTTTTTGAAAAAAATAGTTTTCACTTTAGAAAAAGAAAAAACGTTGACATCGATAATTAATAATTTTTTTTCATATTTTTTACCGAAAGTATGCTTCAAAATAAAAAAAATTATAATGTGCTATTTATCGATATCTCAATTAGTACAAGAGTTATCAGCGTTTAAACGTTTCCAAAATTCTGATATCGACATTTTTTGGAAAATCATAAGTCCTAAAAGAGAAGAGAAAAAAATTAAAGAATCGGTGTGGATATTCCTTTCTCGGGGTATAATTTTACGAAAAACATCAGGAAAACCAAAAATGGTGGGGTTCACAGGCTCGCTGAAATGGCGTGGAATATCCCATATACACAGGTATGATTACCATGTGCTAAAATTATATATGAATAACTAGTAACGGTACTAGTGAACTAACGAAACAAATAAAAAATTGGGGATGCTGGATGGAGGATCGCGCTACCCTATCGCTATAATGCCCACTAAACAAAAAATCGAGCTTCGGCTGGGGTTCGAGAAGGAGCCGGTCATTAAGTAAATTGACGATCGGAAAATCTTCATCCTGAATACGAGATGTTTCCTTTTCCCGTCGTTAAAGTCTCGAGCTGAACAATTAATACGGCAATGACTGTGCAACGCTAGTTTATTAGACGCCGTTTATTATACAACCGATCGAGTACTTAAAGTCGCGATCGCACTTTTTTTCTCACAATCGCGGTGAATCCTTTCCAACCGCGTATCTCCCACTGCATTGCGTTATTCGTACTTGTGCGAAAAAAATCGAGAAATAAGAAGTGCAATAAGAGCAAAGATTGATTGAAGAGGAAAATAAAATTAATAAAAATAAAAAATTAAAACAAAAATGTTGCGACCGATCTTGCTTGTTCTTGCGTCGATGGGCGTTGCTTACGTGGTGACCACCGAAGTCGAAACCTACTCGGACAAGTTCGATAACGTCGACGCCGTGGCAATTTTGTCCAACGATCCGCTCAGGGAACAGTACTACGACTGTTTCATGGATACCGGGCCTTGTCTCACCGACGACGCCGCTTTCTTCAAAAGTATATTCACTTACGTTTGAACTTAAAATCTCCATGGATCGTTCTTTTAAGGAGTTACGTGGGTTTCGAAGCCAAAAACAGCATATTTTCTCATTTTTTCATATATAATATATAAATTATTTTATTCAAAATGTTAAGCACATAAAAGAGCAACATTTCAACAATATTTAAAAAAAAATTCATCCAAAAATTTGGGAAATTCAACCGGTGGGACCTGGTTTCCGGAGACCCCTTAAAAAAGTGTCCTCGTGGTGGACAGGATAACTCATAATAGCTTAATCTGAAATTGAAAAACCACATTTTTTTCTGTTAGTAGATAAGTATAGCTCGTGATTGCACGAAAGATTTTCAAAAACATTGACATTAGAATTTTTGGCAGAGTTGTATGCAACATGGTTCAATTTTTGGTACAATTTACACTACGTATAGCCTTGTAAAATTAGTTGTATTCGAAAAAAAAACCTTCGTTCAATCACTAGTCAATGCTATTTTGAGCAAGTGTGCAAAATTTCAATAAGTTCGGTGCATTACTTTTGAGAAATCGTGTCCACCGACTTCAAAAATAGTGTTTTGAGAAAAATGCGATATACCTGCGTCGCTCCCGGCTGGTCTCCTCCAACGGGGAGAATTCCCAAAAGCTCTCTCTCCTAAACTTTTACTCCGATTGACTGAAAACTTTGGCCAAATATTCCACACATATTGTACTATTAGATAATAAAATTTAAGAAAAAGGATTTTCTGACATTTTCGAACCCACGTACCCCTTAATTCGTTTTCCACCGAATTGGTTTCGAATAAATGTGATGTTCCTTGATTCATTCATAATTCTATGAAAATAGTAACAATTCTATAGAACAGTAATTCTAATCAAGTTTTTATTTCATACATTTTATTTTACGAAGGACGAGTTTTTAAATGCCAAATCCCGGAAGGGTGCACGTGGGAATGTTCGAAATACAAAAAAATATACTTTTGCCCGGAATATTTTTCGGTCTTCCATTTTTCAAGTACTGCCATTAATGAAATTATTATTTTTTATTTGCACGTGAGTAGGTCACCTACCGGAAGCTATGGTTACCAAGTGCAAAAAGTGTACAAATAGGCAGATGGAGATGTTCGACCAAATTGTCGACTGGTATACCACAAACCAGGAGCAAAAATGGAACGACCTGGTCGCCAAGTGTCTGGACGACGCCAAGAAACAGAAGATAGAAGGGGCCCGCAAATAAACGCTGTTGCGTTTTCTTTAGTTTCTTTTTTTGGCACGTCGCTATCATACATCACGCCGTGAATGTGTCTCTTCAAACTGCTTTGGGGAACAATTCGTTGATTTTTAGTTTTTTTTTCCAATCGTTCCTTGCATTTTTTCCGTTTGTTCCAATTATTCGACGAAAATCTACATTCTCTATTGTTGAATCCGATTTTTTCGTCTCAATCACGCCTGAGGCTCGATGTACTTAAGCAACAAAAAACGGTAGCACGAATAAAGGATGTTCTGTAAAAAATGTAAAAACGTGACTACCCCCGCCCTGATATGGAAATTAATCTCAATAACCGAAATTTCGAGAGCAAGTCACCGTACGAGACGACGATCCATTCTTTTTCCTGATAGAATGCCCGGGAGCTGCGGTTCGAGGTCACCTTCAGTCTTTGACACAGATCCAAAGTAGCGGGCGCAAGAAAGAGCGGCGCGAAAATCGTCTCGATAGTACGAAAGATACGCGGAAACGTTGGTAAATAGTTCGGGCAAAAAATCGTCGAGCCGAGGAAGCGAGCAATCGTTCGTGAAGGTCACCCTGCAACCCTACGTGCTTAGGGATGAGCAATCGCTCGTGAAGGTCAGCTTGAGACCCTTCGAGCTCGGGGGTGGGCAATCGCTCGTGAAGGTCACCGTCACACTCCAAATGCATATACAGACAATCGACGAGCAGCAGGAATAACAAAAACGTAAAATGTATTGCTCGCGCGTTCTCCGAGTGGGTCGTGAAGTTAGGAGTGTCGGGCGAAGTTTATTTATTCTTTGAAACCTTTCCCTATAAGCAGCTTAACATGGGACGTAGCAAGATCCGGTCTTCGAGTCACGCCCGACTTTTTGCTCTCGTCCTACTGCCTTTGCTCTGTCCGTCGTTTGACCTTGGCACTTTTTTTTTGCTTTTCTTCCTTTCTTTCTTTCTCGCACGATCCTTCGCGCGAAATAATGCACGATGCTCCGGACGATAGAAATTAGCATTCTGGTAGGTCCTCTTATGCGAATGTTGCCCGGATCTTTCAAGGCCTCGTCGGGAAACGCGGCCGTGCAAGAATTCACGCAGATTAAGCAGCATGGTTGTTTTGTCTGTCTGTCTCATCGCACGGATACACGAAACGTTCACTCGCGCTAAATAACGTACGTTAATTGGTGCCGGGAGGGGAGGGGGGTTATTTCGTCGTTCTGTCGTTTTTTTTGCATATTTTAATCGCTCGCCGAACCACACACTCGAGTAAAAGGCGCAACGATTGCATTTTTAGTGCCATCTCGTAGATGTGTGCGTCCAAACCGATGTTATAAACGTCTCTTACGAGGTGCTCTATAAAACAATCGTTACGAAATGCCAAGTCCGTAAAATCAAAAGGAGTCGCTTGTGCAATCGATAATGTATAGTTCTTTTTTTTATTTATTTTCCATCGTCATTCCGGTCTAGAAGAGAAATACTACTGCATGCTTCGTGAAATGGAATATATTTCTTCCAATATATCCGGTTCGACGAGTTAATAGGGATTTCCTAGCAAACTCGTATCACCCTCAATGAATGCGTAAGAGTCAATGAACGAAGAGAAAAAGGCATATCATTTAGAGAACATCGAATCCTACGATCAATAGCAATTGATCAAACGGTTAATTATCGCTCGATTACACAATACCGAGAGTACGATAACAGTGACGTAACGAGGCAGCGACGATGAAGCAATGAAACAATTAGGGTTAAGTACAGTAATGGTACAGTAACACTACACTGAGGGAAAAATCATTGATCCAATATCATTGGTGTTATCGAATGAAATTTCGTTGATTCAATTGTAAAATTGTTGGTGTAAATAATCGGATTTATTAGACCAAACAAAACGCTATTGACTTTATTAACATGATAATATTAAAAGTTTTCTTTTATTCAAAAGATATATTGTTAGCCGAGAACAATATATTATTGAAACTATCTGAAAAATGATCGCGAACAAATTATATAGTTTGTAATGCATTTTCTGGAACAAACAAAAAAGCGTTTCAATTCATAACATGAATATTGTTGATTCGAGTACACAAGAAAAATTTAATTTCGCTCGTTTGATTTAGATAAAATTTCTATTGAGTAAATATGTTATTTTATTTTTTTCACCATATTCGATATTGATTTTCAAGTACATTATTCGTTAAAATATTAATTTTTATTTTGATTAAAAAATATTAAGGGACTGTCTGAATTGGTTAAAAAATTATGCGAAAATAAAATTTGTTTCTTGCACATTTGATTGAAAAAGTTCAACCAAATCATGACCGAGCGCCACCGAAATTTTAGGTGTGAGGAAACCCGTAGTTCTCGGAGTAACCGCTAGAAGCCGCACGCGCGCTCGTTTCTCGTAAGCGTAGCGCGAACCGAAAATCTACCTAAACGCCGGAGAAACTCTAAAGAGTATCGCTTCTTGGCCTGTGGGTAAGATCAAAGTGTAGTATCTGTTCTCATCAGTTTAATATCTGATATTCTCTCCATGGATATTCCATTGGATATCTGATATTCTCTCCACTATTATCGTGGATGATCATTCTAATGCTCACTTTTTATTTAAGATTTAGAACAAATTAAAAAACTTACGTCTCATGGCATATTTGTTTCGATATAGTAAAGAAATAATTCATTCTATTGATTATATTTATGTTCGAAATAAAAGATGTTGTAGCAACCGCTTAATTATTTCATCCATACATCTACGGATTGTATATAGAATGATTTCAATAGAATATAATTTTATTTGAAGGATAATGTTGATATTCAGAGAACAGAAGAGATTTTCAAACAAAAAAAAATATGTTATTTGAATCAATCACATTTTCCAATATTTTATAGCATTGTAACAATCTTATATATGGGTGGCACTCCGCCATCAGACATTTATTTGAATCAACCAATATATTTTTTTTAATCATCTGGTTTTTTTCTCAGTTTATAGTAATGATAATAACAGTACAGTAATGATGAAGTAGCAGTACAATAGGGATACGGTAAAGACACAATAACGGTTCAGCAAGGATACTGTAACGGTACGGTAAGCATACAGTAACGTACAATAATTTCACAAGGAGGATATGGTAAGGGTGAAACAATGATACAATAACGGTACAGTAACGATTCACCCACAGCCCAGTAATAGCACAGTAACAGTACAGTACGACTACAATAAGCATACAGTAATCATACAGTAACTGTACGGTGCTACCACAGTAATATAACATGAATTGTACAGTAACGGTGTAGTACAAATAAAGGAATATTACTATACAGAAATAACACAGAAACACTGTATAAAGAAATCGAACGGAAACGATGTGGTACAGAAACAGCTCGGAAGCAGAGCAGTACAAAATGCAAACAGAAACAGTGCAGTACAAAATAGTACGGAAACAGGGTAGTACAGAAATAGTACATGTAAAGTGCAATACAGAAATAGCACAGAAACAATGCGATACGGAAATAGTACAAAAACAGAGCAGTGCAGAAATCGTACAAAAATGGTGCAGTACAAAAGTAGTACACAAAAAGTGGAATGCAGAAATAGCACAGAAACAGTGCAATGCAGAAATAGTGCAAAAACAGCCCAGTACAGAAATAGTGCAGAAACTGTGCACTACATAAATAGTGCACTACCAGACTTCCTTTTCTTTGTTACCAAATGTATGCCAAAGGTCCTTACTGAATATGATCTTTAAGAGTGCTCGAAACATTTTTTTACACCCGCGTGACAATAAAATGAACCGACCAAAACTATTTCCACTAGAAAATATACACTGACCTTGAACCCTCCGTGTGTACAGTATACTTTTCGAGGCACGATATGTAAACTGGGTCTTTTAGAAAACAGTCGGGTTTTCAAAGTTGTCGAGGCTTTCGAAAGCCTGAAGAATTTCACGGCTCACAAGTTACCAAAGTCTAAGTTTAAATAATTCGCAACTTTGCTATAAAGAAGTATTTTAAAAGACGGTTGTAGGACTTCGCAGCTTTGACTATGAACTTTCAAAAGAATAGAGTATCCATGGCGTGGGCTCTAAAAAGTTCAATTACCTCAGCACCTGAAAATGGGAAATATTTTACGGATTCAGGGATGTCATAAGTATACGGAACGGTAATTATCACGTACAAAATGAGAGTTTATTGAAGCAAGTTTCATAAAATTATGAAATATTAATAATAATCAGTGACAGAAAATAAATGTACGGTGTGCACTTGTAACAAAAGTGCGTTCGGTTAATTTGCCCTTTCCTCGCTGCAAAACACGTCAGGGCGACGGTCGCACGTCATTACCTGACTTGCATTTCTTTCACCCAACTGTACAAGTTGTTGGAAAAATACTAATATAGAATTCTATGCTAATATAGAAATACTAATGTGACTAATGTAGGAAAATAAGGGTATTATGAGCTAAAAATACAACAAAAAAATCTTACTTTCGACATAAAAATACAAAAAATTGTCAAAAAGCATAAAGGTGCATGAACATTTATTTTAGCCATGAAAAGACTGAACAACGACGAGAAAAGCAAAATGCTGCATCCACTTACCTTTGAAATTGCCGACACCTAGTGTGTACTGACTCTTTTAGGGAACAGACGAGACGTGCACCAGCTAGCGTTTGCAGGTGAACTACCAGTCCCGGGCGCCCCTAGGGCCTTTACTTCCAACAAATCGATAGATAAACTATCCAAGAATATATTTACAAAGTTACAGAGGCCGATTGTAAATATTTTCGAAGATAAAAGGCCAACAGCAGACAAGCGATTGATCTTTGATATTGATATTTCCTCCTATTGAGAACTTTAAAGCGCGTTTTCTTCAGTTTTCATTTTCACGACTTTTCCAAATTGGCGGGCGTCATAGCAAAAAAACTAAACGACCTATTGAATCAAACCAAAGTTTATTTTCTTCAGTATGCACATATCTTCTAAGTGAATTTAAAAATTCGTTGAAAAAGTGTTTTGAAATAATTTTTATGGCACGTTAAAGCGTTTTTTTAAACACATTTCTCTTCAAATCTGAGAAAAGTTATAATATCACGATGTTTTCAGCTTTTTCTTAATTCACCCAGAAGAAAAATGTATGACAATTTAAAATTTTATTGGTTTATTTGGTTCAGTCAAGAATTACGAGCTGCACATTTCCCGCCGATTGCGGACGGCAGTGGCAAGACGCACATGGAATAGGCTGATAACTCTGCTGTCATTTATTTTTTCATGTTGAATTTTTTTTTATACATTTCAAATATAAACGAAAAGATACCCCGATGTTTACTAGGCTCACTTGTTCTTTTCCCTTCTGAAAACATACCCGAAAAAACGTTTTTTTGGACCTTCTACTAATTCAGACTCCCGCCTTAATGGGAGGAAAATTTGAGTTTGAAATTTCGACTGTCCCTTTGAAGACCCAGTGTACACGCGCAGAGTAATGACGTTGGTTTATTTGAATCCTAATTTTTTTTCGATGAAAAATGCGTGATATTCCGAATATCCAAATATCTGTGCACGCGCGCGAGTAAAGGATATTAAGGCGTTACCCTCACTTGTAGCGCAAAAAAAGGCCTTTTTCATGAATTTTTTTAAAGAAAACTACAAAACTTTTTTAATCGATCAATATACCATCTTAAAGAACACATCTTGAAGAACTTTCAGTAATTTTTTTATTGAAAAATATTACATTGTTTAGTGGCAAATGGCCGTCAATGAAATAATGTTTTTATATACACGGTTTGCGGTGACCAACTTTGCAGCGAAGTGGATCATCTGAAAAAAAAAATGCGGATGGATTTAGTCAAATATAAGTATAAACTAGTCTTTAATCGAAGGATTTTAAAAAATATACATTTTTCACAAAATGGCGGACAGTCAAAGTTAACGGTTCGATTTTAACGAAAAAAAAAATCGAACGATTAAAGACTACATTTTTATGTATTAAATAAGCCTGCAAAATTTCAAGAAGATCGGTTCATCAGTGTTCGAGTAATCTTGGTCACCGACTTCAGAAATGCCATTTTGAGAAAAACGCGTTTAAAGTTTCAATTTCAGTTTACACGAAGAAAATATTTTTTTTTTGTAATCTTACATAGAGTCATCTATTCCGGGCCCATACTTCTGTATACTTATACTTCAAAAAAATGCAATAAAAAAAATCGATTTTTTCAAAATCGCAAGTGGGGGTAACCCCTTAAACTAGCTCGCCCGGTTTAAAAGTCCTAACAAACGATCGAATATGGTCCGACTGAACGATGAATTTGGTTCGCTGTCGAACCATATTCGTCCGTGTGGAGAACACTACGCCGGACATTATTATTATTTCTTGTAAGGTTGATTCGATGGCTCGCACATCGAACTTGGTGCGCTGAACCATATTCGATCGTCTGTTAGGACTTATAATTCCACAAACTTGAAACTAATCGTTGTTATCCGTGCTTTTTCGGCATTTCCGAAGAAAATTGTTGCCCATATGTTTTCACATTCCCATTAAAATAAGTTTCACTATGATAAAGAAAACAATATGCCGTATGCAACATTGAAATAACATAAACCGTCAATAACTATTAAATAACAATAATAACAAATAACGCGTATCATAATAAGAATAATAATGATAATCGTAATATTATAATTATTATAACAGTATAGTAATAATTAATATTTTTTATAATAGACTTTATTGCTCCGGGCAACGCACTTCCTCAGTTTGCAGTGGGAAACATTCACCTACCCTATTATAACAATATAATAATAATAATAATTATTATTATTATTATTATATAATTATTGCTTATATGCAATATATGTAATTAGTATAATTATTATAATAGTAATAACGCTGTTATTACTTGACAAAAACAAAAATAGTGCCTAATTTTCGACGATCGGGAATGAATTTTGAACAATGGTTCTACCAGTGATTTGTAAAAAACAAAGTTCGGTTTCCCCTTCTCACGTGTATCGATGCACGTCGAGGTGATACGCAAGAGCCACACGCTGACCGACTGAAAATTCGACCTTGGCAAAGACTAGTCCGATACTCTCTGGCTCCCTGATCCTTGCCGGTACACCGGGACGTCACATGTGCAACCACCCGATGGTCCATCCACTATAAATACCCGATGTTTGCCGATAGATGCCCCAGTGCATGATATCCAACGGGCCATTGCATTTCGTTAAAAAATTAAAAAATAAAGCAATTAAAATATAGGAAAATATCCTGAAAGATTAAGGAAAATGTTTAACGATAAATCGGCTGTTCTGGTGGTCTCGTTGGGGCTTGTGATGTTGGTCGTGTGCTGCTTCGGCGATCAATTTTACTCGGACAAGTACGACGACGTGGACGTCGACGCAATTCTGGCTGTACCGAGGCAACGGGCGCAGTACTACAAATGTTTTGTCGGCGAGTCACGGTGTCTCACACCCGACGCAAAATTTTTCAAAGGCGAGTATCGGAGCTCTTTTTATCAAAATACCTCCAACGAAAGTTAAAGTCGAAGTTTTCATAAGTACCACAGCATCGTTTTCGACTGAAAAACATTTTTTAACGTTTATAATTTTATTATATTTATGATATTATTGAAAGATATATTCCTTCAACAGTTATTAAAAATATTAATAATATTGACAAGCTTATGTGAATATTAATAGTGTCAAATAGTTAAATTATAGTCGAATAGCTAAACTTAAAAATTACAATATTATCAGAGGTATATCTATATCATTGAAAGATATATATATTTCTTTAAATATTGACTTTACTATCAATGTTGGAAAGTCACAATATAGTTATCTACACAGTTAATGAGTTGACATCAATATCGAACGGTTTATTCGGAATGGTATACGAAAGTTTTAAAAATATGTTAAAAAAATTATAATGCCATAGTTTTAATAATATGTTAAAAAAATTATTATGCCAAAGTTTTAATAATATGTTAGAAAAATGTTTACGCCAAAGTTTTAAAAGTGTTACTGAATTTTCTATAATAAATCTGTCCAAAAAATATTGATAGAAAAATATTTCTAAGTCCGCAATCTATGAATTGTTTAAGATTTAATGTTTTATTCCCTCGGAAACTTTCCAGAATGAGTTGTAAAATCTTCGACATTAAACTTGTATTGAAAATTAGCATCGGCAAGAATTTATGAAGAGGGTACCCGATGACATATTATGGTCGCCAATAGCAAAGAAGATAATTCCGAACGTCACTTTTCCAAAGTTGCTAATGGTTACGATAACTGATAATCGAGTGCTAATATTGGTGGGTTCTGGGTCCAATATATTGGCACCCATTACTTTCACCAATGGTTCAGACCCGCACTCAGAGAAAAGTTCATGGTAAAAGAGGGCATAGTAAAATTCGCCATAGTTTATTGACGCCGCAATCATAATATGGTTAAGGCGTTACCCCCACTTGTAGCGCAAAAAAATGCCTTTTTCATTAATTTTTTAAAAGAAAACTACAAAACTTTTTTAATCGATCAATATACCATCTTAAAGAACACATCTTGAAGAACTTTCAGTAATTCTTTTATTGAAAAATATTACATTATTTAGTGGCAAATGGTCGTCAATAAAATAATGTTTTTATATACACGGTTTGCGGTGACCAACATTGCGGCGAAGTGGATCATCTGAAAAAAAATGCAGATGGATTTAGTCAAATATAAGTATAAACTAGTCTTTAATCGAAGGATTTCAAAAAATATTCATTTTTCACAAAATGGCGGACAATCAAAGTTAATGGTTCGGTTTTAACGAAAAAAACGGCCGTTTTTTGGATATAAAACGGCCATTTTTTTCGAAAAAAAAAATCGAACGATTAAAGACTACATTTTTATGTATTAAATAAGCCTGCAAAATTTCAAGAAGATCGGTTCATTAGTGTTCGAGTAATCTTGGTCACCGACTTCAGAAATGCCATTTTGAGAAAAACGCGTTTAAAGTTTCAATTTCAGTTTACACGAAGAAAATATTTTTTTTTTTTTGTAAACTTGCATAGAGTCATCTATTCCGGGCACAAAAAAAACTGCACTTCAAATTGCACTTCAAAAAAATGCAATAAAAAAAATCGATTTTTTCAAAATCGCAAGTGGGGGTAACCCCTTAATACAACTATAAGCGAAAAGTACTATTGTAAACTACTGTAAAAGGCTTGACGATGTAGATATGGTTAATTCAGTGCTATCACAAAATCGGCGCACAAATACTAATGTTGTACACTGTACGATAGATTTAGTTCCGTCAAACTTCTACTATTCTCTTCACGTTTGTATAATTCATATAGTCAACATTGACGTTTGTCGAGTATAATCCGTTAAAAAACCTTATGAAAAGTGACTATTCGAAAAAAATCATGCTAATGTTTATTTATAGCGGAGACGTAAATAATTTGCAGTTAGAGCAACCATGGCTTAGTAGTCTTAAGAACTGCGCGTTTTTCACAAATTGTTACATAGAATGTTTATTGCATTTAAAAAAATGGATCATTAGTTCAACACGACTTCTTGTACCCGTGCAGAAATGTGACCGGGCATTCCCTACTTTGTGTCCGGCCCTGACCAGACTTGCCTTGTCCGATGTACCTGACCGGGCCCTCCCATGGAACAAACCGGGAAGATCGCAAAATCGTTTTTTTACGACTTACCCTCTATGTTTGGAAATTCCAATCTTCTGGCCGGGATACATTGCGAGCAAGTACATCTTCACCCAATGTCTACCCGGCCAGAACATTAACATGTTCTGAAAAGTGGACCCTGTTTTTAAGAACTAAAGAAAAGCTACTTTTCTTTACATCTCATCCAAGATATTTATAATTGATTGGGACGAAACTAATACATCTGTTGTAATTCTATTATATCGTACAAAACTATTGCGATGCGTCAAAAATCCATTTAATGGATATGTGCAAAATTTCATGTAAATCAAAGGTAGCAGCTATTCGGAAGTACACCCAGAATTACTTTTGTCTCTTATGCCATATCTGCAATCAAGATGCCAAAAGCACTCGATAGCGTAGTGACAGCGTACGCGGTATAGGCAGAAAATAAGCAAGTAGGTTGGAAGTTCGATTTCACTTGTAGGCGAAATTATTTGTTCGAAAGAAATCATTACAGGAGGTTGAGGAATGACGAATTATAATTTAAAAAAAATCATCGAGAGAGAACTTTCAGTTGCGTATTTAATTTTATTTTGGATTTCTGAAATAATCGACGCATTTAGTAGACGGTCATTGATGCCTCGAACCAACTCTTGAATAACACACCGAATAAGCATATAGCAGGTCGCATGCGATAATATGATACAGGTAACACGCGTTTTGACCCGATGACAAAATATCCGCAGGACAAAATATCCGCAAAACAAAATATCTGCCAATATTATATATTCCATTATTACATTTATTCCATATTAAATTTATTCCATCATAAAAAGGAGGAAAATTATTAATATGTGACGGATATGTTTGGGTTTTTTTGTTTGTTTGTTTGGTTTTTTTTTGTTTGGGTTCAATGAAGAAATTCGTGTTATGCCCCCCACCACACTATCTCACACACCCCACAAAGGTGTTTTGCGCACGATCCCGTTGATGCGGTGGACGAGATTTAGGATTTTGTCTCGCGGATGTTTTGTCATGAGGATATTTTGGCTTTCGGATATTTTGTCGCGGATATTTTGTCGTCGGATCAGATGTCACGAAGCCATGATACAAATAACTATAAACATCGTCGCAAATTACCGGCAACATTTTTAATCAGTGTACAGATATTTCAGTCCTGTTCACTATTAGGGCCTCTGCACTCGGCGTATTTCCTACGCGCAGACGACGCTATACAAACGCGATACACACTTTATCCTCGCGCTTTTTGGACTAAAAAACGCGCCGTAAACGTTTTCTGCGCGTAGAAAATACCTGCCGAGGCTCTAATTCATGCAAGTGCTAAAGTATCACTAAACAGTCCCTATATATTACCCTTCAGCTATAAAATATTATTGTCCCCTCAGGGAAATGTAAACTATAGTCAAAATACTGTTAAAACACCATAAATTTCTCTCGGTGTGTTTGCTGATAAATGAACAATTTCCGCAACCAACGAATAATGTTCAATGAGGGCCTAATAATCTCAAATGTCATTTGAATGTCATTCGATGTTTTTCTGAAAGAAAACCGCAGTACAAACGTCAAAGAATGCGGGTCAGATTCTCAAAACACATTTCTTTCTCCATTGACAGATCATTTGCGGGAGGCGATAGTGACGAACTGCCGAAAATGTACGGAGAAGCAAAAAGTCTCGTTCTCCAAGGTGACGATTTTCTACGCGGAAAACGAGCCCGAGAAATACAAAGCGATCGTCGAGAAGGCAATCGCTGACGCGAAAAAACACAAACTGCGTTGATATTCAGCCACGCAACTGAATACTTGTTTCAATGAAATAACAACGTTTATTGTTACTTGAGAGATCCAAGGCACTCGCCACGAGAAGATCATCAGGTACCGGATCCCACATAGCTTGAGGGTCACGGTTCAGAAAAACAAGAAACCTTCGCTCTCTTTATCGTATCTTCAACTTTCGTTATTGTATGTTCATGGACAACATATACATTGTTCTGATACGAAGTCTGTCATATAATAATAACAATAATGTTGTATATTTTTGAGAATAATAAGATAAATAACAGCGAATCAGTGTCTTACTGGGGAGGTCACCAATGATGAATCATCCTCCGGCAATAAATGCAACATATAAATAATCATGATGTTAGGTACATTTTATTTTGTTGTATTGTACATTGATTGGAAACCTTTTGTTGAAAATGTGTACACAAATACACCTTACACATGGAATGTAATGTTTTTTTTTCGTTCCGGTTAGAAACGTTCCCTTTAGAAACTGTCCAAAGACCTGATTGCCTTATTCGATAAGTCGACCTGGTCCGAGAACTTAAGCCTGAAGAAAATCCGCGAACTTCTTGGCATACTTGTTTTCCGGATCGTATTTATCTCGGATTTGTTGCCACTCGGTCGGCCGATGGGGTATCATGTACTCGCTAATGGACTTGACAAGTGATTTTTGCTTCTCGGAGCAATCAGCGCATCCAGTTGACAACGCTTTCGGAATGAGGCCTAAAATAACGAACAAACATACTTATTGCGTGAAGCAATGCACAATTGTGCCATGTTACAGGATATACTATCAGAGATAATTATAAAATCATGACGAATGAAAATAATAATAAATTACTATTAATAGCAAATAATAATAATATTAATGGCCGCTCACTCTCGTTTTTCCCTTGGACTGGGCGGCAGCCGAGGTGGTGTCGGAGCCCTCGAGTGCCGCCCAGCATTTTATTGTTCCGGTCTAGATTAAGACCGCGCCTAACCCCCGTGGGTAGGTGAATTTTTGCCCGGATCAATCAAATCTGTTGTCATTGTTAATTTTTTTTTTAATAATATTAATGAACATTTTTTTTACTCGGTGGCAGTCGCGGTGGTGTCAGAGCCCTCGAGAGTCACCCAGCATTATTGTTCCAGTCTAGACTAAGATCGAGCCTAACCCCCGGGAGTATGTGAATGCTTCACAGTGCAAACTGAGGAATTGTGTTGCCCGGCGCACTCAAATTTATTATCAAATAATAATTTAAATAATAAATATATTAGGAAATAAGAAATGATTCAATGTTTTCTTCGAACTCAGGCCCGAGTTTATAGAAAGTAAGAAATTAACTGCGTTCTTAAATTTGTCCTTGAAGGGTACAGAAATTACAGTTCGATCACAAATCTGAACGCAAACTGAGTGCTCGAGTTCAAACTTAAGTTAAGCCTTTGGCAAATCGGATCCACGTCACTTCATGATCATAGAACCAAGCTCAATACTACGCTTATATGAAGACATTATATAACGTTCTGCTGTTGAAGCAGAAATCCACACTCCGGCATTGACTTGAGACGAACTTAGGTTCGAATATCGAGCATTGACTCAAAATCGGATTTACCTTTGAATTCCAGTGCTACCTTTAGGCCATTTTTAATTTGTGGTGTAAACTCCAAATTGAGTCTGGGCTCAAGGTCAACTCCAGCGCTGACTTGTGACCGGATTTATGTTCAAAGTTTAGACATATCTTGAGGCCGGATTTACGTTCAAACTCCAGCACTAATTCCAGGCCAGACTTGAGTTCGGTCTCAAATGTCAATTTTGGTCCACGTTTATCTGGAGACTTCAGCCCTAACGTAATGCTTTTTTTAAGTTCGGATGTTCGAGCATGTTCGACTTCCCAGCAGTAGCTCGGATTCAAAATAAATTATGAAACATTGACTAGGGACGGAATCATAGGTCGAGCACGAAAGCTGACTTGAGGGTAAATTCAAGAGGAAACGCCAGCGCTAACTCGGACCCACGGGCATATTCTAGCGCTAACTTCAGGCTGGGCACAAATGAGGGCAGATCACTCCACACTCAAATGGGTACGAACTCAAGTCCAAACGCAAATAACTACGGATATAAATCCGTATTCAAACGAGTACGTATTTAAGTCCGGACTCAAATGAACACGACCCTAAGACCAGACGCAAATAAGTAAGGATTTAAATCGGACTGAAATGAGTACGATCTTAGATCCAGGCGTAGATGAGTACGTATTTGAATCCGGACTC
Organism: Ophion slaviceki; assembly: GCA_944452715.1. Lineage (NCBI taxonomy): Eukaryota > Metazoa > Arthropoda > Insecta > Hymenoptera > Ichneumonidae > Ophion > Ophion slaviceki. The sequence continues at coordinate 3,933,659 of OX101789.1, forward strand.
AAACGAGTATGGATTTAAATCCGGACTCAAACGAGTATGGATTTAAATCCGGACTCAAACGAGTATGGATTTAAATCCGGACTCAAACGAATACGAATTTAATTTTGGACTCAAATTACTACGGATGTAAGTTAGACTCGAATGAGATTGTATTTAAGACTGGAGTTAAATGAATTCAAAACAGAAATTTTCACTCGGCTCACACTGAATACTTGGCCCAAATATCACAAAACTAACCATACGCAGTAAATAACTCACGTTTTAATGTAAGTGCTGATTGGTTGCATTTTCCAAGATCCAGCAGGCACTGATAATAGGAGTGGAACAGACGATCGTTCTTGAGTACTAGCTGGAGACGCATTTCATCAAATTGGCTCAAATGATCGTTGTCAGCCATTGTAACGCTGGCAACAGTCAACGAGATGAGCATCGTGAAGTACTTCATCCTGCAACGCAATTTTTTGCCACCTACCGCCGCCTAGGGTTTGGCTTCTTTGCTGTCCCAAAACGAAAAAAAAAACTTTGCACACCTTTTGCACCAACAAAAAACTTTGGAACTTGCACATTCGAAGAGTACCAAAATCCAATGAAAATTTTGAACAAACGCAAATAATGAATATACACAAAACGACAAATAACCGGAGTCAGATGGATCTTCGATCACCGGATTTACCTTATATTGGCACTTTGGGTTACAGCAGAGCTTAACGTACTGACGAAAGTTGGCCCACTTAACGCGACTTTATACGAATCCGAATCAGTCGAATCGCAATACCGATCAAAGGACCAACTTGTTCAATATTTTATGAAACTTTCGACAAATAAAACGCCCCGCAATTGTGATTAAAGCGAGTAAGACAGTTGGCCAAGCTTAGGGTCACGCTCGGAGAACACGTTCACTTTGAATCATGACCAGAAGCAGCTGCACTCGTGGAAGTTCTCGCTGCCAATTGTCACGTACGTGTCCAATCGTTGTCTCTTGTGGAAAACGTGATCGAACGATATAACCGTCTTTGTTCTCGAAACCCTGTTTCCTGTGATAAATAAAGCAATTAAAACAAAGACCGAAGAGCCAATGGACGCTTTCAGGCGTTCAAGTTTTACAAATCGAAAACAATTTATATCGCTCATTCGGAACATTATATTCAAACGGGGGATTTTGGAACTAATGATAAATTGATTTTTTCCACACATTTGGCTCGTACTTTTTTCGAAAAATCGATATGCTTAAGGGGAGATATACACCTAGGAGCCGGAAAAACGGTCATTTTTGTGAATTTTTTCAAGGAAAACTATTTGAAATTTCGGATTGGGGTTTTAATTATCTAAAAATATACATTCAAAGATATGGTCAATTTTCTTTATTTAAAAATATCAAAAATATACAAGGATATTGTATGATCCTTGGAGCGTCGTAAAAAAATCGGCGTATACGGTGCCCACTGGCGTTTCTTCAAAAATCATCTGGAAAAAAACCAAAAAGATTATTGAATTAGATACTATAATCTAGTACTTGTCATAGCCGATTTTGAAAATATCGATTTATGACAACAGGCGGACGATTGAACATAAACAGTGATTTTTGGGCAAAAAATTAGTTATTATTTTGCCTATAAAACAAAAACTAAGTAACGGAAAAAAAACCCTATGACAAGTACTAGATAATGGTGTATAGAATAACCACAAAAAACCTCAAGGCAATGGGTTCATTGGTTTTCGAGAAATTTTGGGTACCCATTTGAATAACGTGGTGTTGAGAAAAACGCGTGTGAAAATTTGGGAATGAATAAATCATGAAATTTGTCAACTTACATGGAATCATCTATACCAGGCCCATAGTGTAGGTCTTCTACGGTCGACGGAATGTTCATAGCTTCTAAATCCTCGACCTCGACGATCTAGGTGTATATCTCCGCTTAAGTATCCCAATTTGTATTTAATTTTTACACGTCATTGGCAATAATAGTTTTGCGATCGGCACGATTGCGACGAAGAAAAACCTTCAATCTAAATGCTATATCAAGCAAAAGTTTAAACTTTCACTTTGGCTGCTGTACATGATTATTTTAGCGTAGAAAAACGTCTTCGAAGCTAGTGTTGTCACAGAAATACCAATAAGAAAATGCTATTCATTGTTAATAGCTTTCGAGGTCATCATGAGCTGGAGGTCCAGGAAGAGGAAAGCACACGACAAAATAATAAAACATCGCAAAAAGAAATGTTTTTTTGTTGGTTTTATTACTCATCGTAACGTTTGCGAAAATATGTAATAACACGTGGCACAGACATTCAAAAATTATGTTTATTTGGTGACAACTGGGTAGCCGCAAAGATATATATATATATTTAAATGTGTATGAGAAAACTCGTGAGATCGCAAATGGTTTGTTTCTTTTTCCGGTTCAAAATACAAAAATTTGTTTCCAGAATGTCCACGTACTTCGAACGAGTTCCTTGTCCGAAACACAGCATTCGCATTTACAACGCAAAATCACTGAACTAGCGCGTTGTCTTTTATTATTTACGCATTATCGCGCCGTCCTTGAGTTAGCGCCGGAGTTTTTACGTACATGAACTGCGGTCAAGTAATTCGAAGCGCGAACTTGCAATCGATTCAAAATATTTATAATACTCGAGTTCAAACTTAAAATTAGCCAAGTACAACCTCAGAATAGGTGCAGCCAGGTCTATGCTTGAGGTCAATTTTTCAGTCGAAATAAGTACGACTTTGTTTTCGGCTTAAATGATATGAGTTTCGTACTGTTGAATACAAATGGCAAGGTAGTAATCAAACAAGAGGAACGAGGATCAAATCGAACCTGAAACTCAAGTTGGACCTCGGCCAGTTACTCGCTCGAAATAAATTTTAATTTCGAAGACGAATCAAATCTCTAGGCTGCATTATTGTCATTTTTGAGCTAAAACTTTGAATGCTCACTTTGAGTTGAAATTCCAAAATACGTTTAAAATGTACCTATTAAGGTCGAAATTTAGAGCATGACCTCGAGTTATAATAAGCTTTGGAACTAATTAATGCATTTAAGGTCAGAAAGCCACTGGGATTCAGGTTTGATTTTAGTTTAGGACTCGAGTTCGAAGTTGTCTGCGTAATTGTGAGTTGTGTTTAAGTTTGAACCTAATCGTTGCGTTTCCCAATCACCGCCGCTGGAATTCAGCTTTCTACTCTAATTGGAACTTGAGATCGAAATTGTGAGCGTGATTTTCAGTTATATTGAACTTCGAACCTACTTATTGAACTTACGGTCAAATCTCCGCTGTAATTCAGGTTCGTACTTGGATTGTAACTTGAGGACAAACATTTTGAGCCCGAACTTGAGTCAGTATTCACTTTCGAATTCAACTATTCGACTTGAGGTCGTAACTCGTCTGCAATTCAGGTTTGTACTTAACTCGAAACGAAAGATCGCACTGTTCGGAGTGGATTCGGGTTACCATTTAA